>JANHGL010021149.1:9140-42705 GCA_024611195.1 Ceyx melanurus
TATATAAACTATTCTTTTTTTTTCTTTGATTTTCCTTTTCTTTTTCTTTTGTTTTGTTTTGTGTTTTTTTGGTTTGTTTGTTTTTTTCTCCCTCCAAGAACAAGTTCCTGTTTGTTTTCTTTTTTCCTTTGTTGATGCTGTAATGGGCTGTCTCAGCTCCACAGCCATCAGAAACCTTGGTTTGATGAGCCTGCTAGGAAACATTTAGAGGGTTAAATGATAAACTCAAGAGGGAGGAAATCAGCCATGCGTGATTAGTTGAAAATTTAAAATAGAATAGTCATATTTTTCATATTCGTGTACAGGAATGGTTTATGTTGACTGTAATGTGACTTGTAACATATATTAAAACACAAGTGGTTTTGTACACCTTTTGGCAGAGTCTGCAGAGTATAAATCAGCCATTTAGTAAAAGAAAACAACCCATGAGCAATAAGGTCCATTCTGCTCAGAGATGCAGCTCCAGTGCATTGTGCCTCCAGCCAGAAGGATTAGAAACAGGATCCAATTTGCCAGCAAAATTAAATAAATGGATAAATTCCTGTCTCATAAAGGAGCTCACTGTTGGTACAGCTTGTCCACCACCCTGGCTGTGTCTCCATCTCTTTGTTCCTGTATTTTTAGAGGTCAGATGGTGCAAAGCAAAGCTCAGCTCACCCTGGAAGGGTTGGAATGGAGTAACATCTCCTGCCTGGAGTCCCATGGTGGTGAGGTTTGGGTGGCTCAGGCTGCTGCACTTGGACATGTGAAAGGCATTAAATAGTCCACTTTGATGTGAAATAAGAATCATTGAACCATGTTGGTTGGAAGACACCTTTAAGATCATCAAGTGCAACCATGAACCCAGCACTGCCAGGGCACCACCAACCCATGGCCCTCAGCACCACAGCTCCATGGCTTTGAGACCCCTCCAGGGATGGGGGTTCCACCCCTGCCTGGCCCAGGCCTGGACAACCCCTGCAGGGAAGAAATATTCCCCAATATCCAACCTAAACCTCCCCTGGTGCAACTTGAGGCTGTTCCCTCTTGTCCTATCCTAGAAAGGAGTTGATGCCTGAGTGTTGTATCCTTTGTTTGTGCTGTTCAGAAAACAGAATTAGCGGGTGATGAATCTGTGAGCTCTTCTAAGCATTTTACACTCCTCAGGTAGTGGCCTGATGAATAACACTGGGTTTGGAGGAAATCACTTTAGCAAGCACTAAAGGGCACTCGCCTCAGAGCTGAGATGCAGCAGCTGCTTTGGCAATTGATTGCCTTGCTCAAATACCTAATCGAGTTGGTTGGTTGTAATCACTTTGCCTGGTGACCTTGGCATCACTGGATTGGGCTGTAAAGAGATATTCACCAAAAAAAAAAAAAAAAAAAGAATGAAAATCTGCATTTCTCTCTATTGGAAATCCTTTGAGCCATCCTCATTCCTTGAATTATCAACAGGAGGGGCAGTAGCTTTTGGCTTGTGCTTTATCAAAATGATTGTCAGGGTGCTTAATGAGCTCTGTGCCAGCCCCACTGCTTTGGTAACATATGTCTCCAGCAAGAGCCTTGCTGCTGCTGGCTGGGCACACTGCTCAGCTCCCCAGGCAGCCTCCAGCTCTCTGCTTAGCATTTCCAGGGAGCCTTTCAGTGGTGCAAGACACCCGTTTGGAATGAGGACTCACCCTGACCTTTGCACCCAGCTGGTCCCTTTGCTCTGGAATGAAGGAAAAATAAAAAGTGGTTTTTTTTCTGTGTGCAAATAGCAAGAAAAACACTGCTTTTTACTCCTTGGCATTGTGTTTTCTCTTGGAAAAAAAAAAAAACCACAAGAAAACTGCTCTTGTTCTTTGAAAGGAAATATTACAAGGCAAAGGTGGTAACTGGAATTAATGCACAACAACTGCCTGCCAGGTTTGCACTGTGTGCTGACATGTCATGTCAGGGTTGCTGGAGATGAAGCCGAGTTCTTTGCTGGAGATGGAGCAATTGGAGATGGAGTGATATATAATTTACTGAGCTGCTTGTTAATTCTCTGATGTTATGAAATCTCCTGGGCATATAATTACTACAGATGTTTACCTGACTGCACCACATAGCTTGACATTACTCTGTAGAGCATTAGACTTAGCTTGATGTTGTATTGCAAAAGTTTGTAGCTCAGTGAAATCATAAAATCAGGGAATGTTTTGGAAAGGACCTTTAAAGGTCATCTCATCCAACCCCCCTGCAGTGAGTAGGGACATCTGCAACCAGAGCAGGTTGCTCAGAGACCTGGCCAGCCTGACCTGGAATTATTCCAGGGATAGAGCAGCCACCACCTCTCTGGGCAACCCAGGCCAGGGTCTTGATACCTTCAGTGTTAAAAAAAAATCTTTGTATTCATTTTGAGTCTCCCCTCCTGTCACAACATGCCCTGCTCCAGGAATGACAGCCTGGCTCTAATAGGCAATTTCTAGGCATCAAAATATTAAAGTAGGGATGAGACAAAAGGCATTTTTAAGGAGGTTTTCTACGCCTTGGAATTACAACTATCCATCCCACCTCCTGCTGCTTCCACACTTTGTAATAGCTGTTGTTTCCTCGGCTGGGGTTTAATTTCCCCCAGCACATTGGCAGCTCCAGGCATCTCAATAGCAATCCTCCCAGCAAGGTGGCTTGGGCTGCAGGGAGGCAGGGTGATTGGCAGCTATTTTAAGCTCTTTTTTTTTTTTTGATGGTTCAGGATTAGTGAAACATTTCCAGGCAGACCTGTTGGAGTGGGTAATACGTGGGGCTGGTGCCCACGCTGGGATTCGAGCACCAGTGGGATGCTCTGTTGCCTGGAGGGGTAACTGGGATGATTTTGGGATGGGGTTGGTGACATTCCTCCCTCCAGGTTGTTTCAGCCCTCTGCAAAGCCTGGAGCAAAGGTAGTGCTGGTTTCCTGAGGAAACTGAAAGCCACCCTCCTGACTATTAATTGCTAAATTGCTGCTGAGAGGCTTTCTAATTACACTGGTTAGCCTCAGAGTAAAGGCATCTGAGGTGGATTTTCAGGGTGGGTGCTTCACCTTCAGCTGTTGTACAGGCTGCTGACCTGGCACATTAAACCAGCATCAGGTTAGGCTCAGCCTGCCTAGTGCTGGGATGTGTTCTGCAACATCAATCCCATCCATCCAGCAATGCTTCAGGTCTAAAAGCAGATCAACTCCTGCTGGTTTGCCCTTTTCAAGAGGGAGAAGCAGAGCTAAAGGTAATCCCAGCATCTGGGATGGTTTCTTCTGTCCTGCTGCTTGCTGGGAGCAGCTCCAGAGCTGATTTTGCAGCCAACAAGGGCCACTCCCAAACGCCTGGGATGCCCAAACTTGTCCTGGATTATAAAGGCTTACAATATTTGTTGAAAACACTTGATTTCTTTGAAGTATGAAAGGGGTGTTCCTCATGCCCAACAAGTTCTCCTGAGCCCGTTTCTAACGTCAGGCAAGTTGCAAATGAAAACTTTCCTTCTAATAAAGCAGAAGTTGCAAAATGGAAAGGTTGTTACAAAAGGAAAGCAAACAAAATTAGGAAAGAGAAACTTAACATTTACCTGGTTTAGCAGCTGCCAAAGGCGTTCCCTCCAAACAACTCTGTCTTTATTTTGGTGCTTTCAACCTGGTAGCTCTCAGATTTTGGAGAAGTCTGTTGAAAGGTGGGAATCTACCTGGAGTGTTTCCTGCTCTTTATCTTTTTTTAAATTATATTTTTAAATGGTTATTTCTAAATATAAGAGGCATTTTTAGTAGCTCTCAAATACTCCCTGATTTTTCTGCCCATTTGCAGGACCTGCATGTGCTGTCAGTTTGCATTTTCCTGCCTGGCATCCAGGAGAGTGCCAATGAACTTGGGTTTACAGGTGAATTAATGTGAAGAAAGACAAGGGACTTGGGATACTTGGGATATCCTGACCTCAACTGATAGAGGCTGGTGCAGATTAGAGTGAGGGCTGAGACTACTTGTGCCACTGTACTGATGGAAGGGAATAGCTTGTAGAGCCTTGACTGCCTTAATATATCTCATTTATAGATAAAAAAAATAATATCAAAATTTGTTTGGTGCTATTAGGCTTTTTGAAATGAATTCCCAGTGTGGCTCAGCTTGAAGAGTTCAGAGAGGTTTGAAATACTCTGTGGAAGGAAGAATTTGCTGCTGTGCTTTGCCTCAGTAAGCTGCTTTCCCCTCCCATCTCTGCAGACTGCCATCACTGGAGCTCCAGCTCCCTGCTCAGTGCTTTGAGACCCAGTTTGTCTTTCATTTATTCCCCAGTGTGTTGCTGGTCCAGCCTCACAGATTCCCCCCAAGCCCCATCCCTGCCTGTCTCCACCAGCACCAATCCCTTCCCTGCTGTTGTGGCAGCATCAGCCTCTCTCAGCCTCTGTGAAATATCTTGGCTCAAAAAGCAGGCAAATTATTTATTTCCCTTTACCTTTTCCACCTATGGAGTCAAACAGGGTCGAATGGATTTTTTTTTTTTCCCACTAAGCTGGGTCAATGGCATACTGGTCTGGATCAGAAATGGTCTGGACTGGGCACTGGGGAGGCTGCAGCTTGAGCAGTGGGTTCGGTTCTGGGCACCACAGGGTAAGACATTGAGGTGCTGGAGTGAGTTCAGAGAAGGGCACCAAATCACCATCCCTGGAGGGGTTCAAAAACCATCTGGATGTGGCATTTCAGGACATGGTTTAGTGAGCATGATAATATTTGGTAGATGGTTGCACTTGATGATCTTGTTGTTTCCAACCTTAATGATTCAATGAACAATTCTGTTAGCATGTATTTCCTCCCTGCTCCTGGCTGGGAAATCCCATGAAGCATCACAGAGACTTCAGAAGACCTGGCTGCTGACTAGAAAGAAATTCTGAGAGGAAGAAACTTCCATGAAACCTGCTTGAAATTCGTATTTCTCAAGAATTCTCTTCTTAGCACTGTGATCCTCATCCTCACTCTCATCTTTTATGCAAACCTGCTTAGCCTGTGTTGTGATATCATTTACCTGATCTGCTTTTCAGTTGCTGGTGGGGGAGAAGGGGAAAAAAGAACCCTCAACAAACCATCAAATAATCCCTTTGTGAAGCACCCTGCCAATTCACCACGCCATAAAAGAGAGATGCCGTAGTTATCACTAAAGCCTAATTATGTAAATGACATGGTTTAATAATGATTATCAAAATCCCAGCAAGTTTTGATTCTTTTCTTTGTTGTTGATGGTTGTCCTTGATAGCAGATGTCACGGTGCCCGTCATAAAATGAATTTTTATGGAGGCTTCACATCATTGCAGGGGCTTGGAGCTCAGGAGGCTTTGCAGGCAGAGGCTGCTCAGCAGACCTGTTATCTTTGCAAGAACAAATGTTGTCCACAAGGATGGCAGGGAGGGGAAGGGAAAACTCACACAGCAGCAAATATTTAATTAAAAGAGCTGCTTGGGCCAACTAGTTGTGGCAGCAGCTGCTTAAACAGAGATCTGTCCTTTAAATAACTTCAGCTAAATAAAGGGAGAAAAAAGAGAAGCAGAGGGAAAAGCTCAAAGGGCATGTGCTGTAATTGCAGGAGTGCTTTTCATTTTTAGCTTGTAATGTCTGCAATGACTTGGCTTCTTTTCTGCCTGTTTGGAAAATCAGGGTTCTCCAAGCTCTGGGAGTTTTACATGGTTGCCAAAAAGCAGAGAGGGGAATGTCAAGGAAAGGGATACATCACCTACCAGCTCCTGTTCCCCTTAGGGGGGATGAGGAAGGCTCCCAGTGGCTTGTCTGCCATGTAGAATAAAGCAGAATTTGGTAGGTATAGGATTAGTTCTTTTTAGAAGCTGTCAGAGCTATTTGAGAGTAAAGTGTTATTGTGAAGTCCTTGTCTTCCCCATCACTGAATTCTCCCTGTGGTTTTCTTGGCCATTTGCTGGATAGTCTAAGGTGTGTGATCAGTTATGTGAGATAATGACTAGCCATCAATAAAGTGGATCTATCCACATGATGCAACACTAATGAGATAAAACCCAATGAGACCCAGAGGATTTACAGTTTCTCTGATTATTTAGTTTCATTTTTATTTGAAGCAAAAGCTAGAACAACACGTGTGACACTGTAGAAACTCTGCCTGAAGTGTGTAATGCAGTTTTCATGTGTGTGATGAGCAGAGTGCTTTCTCCCAGTGTGCATGTAATTGATTAGTGCTGTACATCTGGTGAGCAAAAGTCACCCTTGTTCTGAAGAACATCTTGTTATGGGCAGAATGGGTAATGAGCACCATAGTTCTGTATGTTTGACACTCAACATTAAGATTCTCCTTACAGATTGACTTGACTTGAGCAGATTTTAATCATTCAAGCAGAATTTTCCCTTTCTGCTATATGATTCTTGGACTTCTAATTCAGTTTTATTCACTTTTATTTCCAGCAAGGTGGAATTCAGGTGGGTTTTTTCCAAAGTGGGGGGAAAAAATGGTGTGTTTGTGCCCAGTTTTCATAGTCACATCACACAGAACCAGCTCCAGCTTGTGAACAAGGACTTAATAATTGAAAGTTTAGTTTAGGTGCTTGTGTTTTACTGTCACCATCGAAAGAAAACCACCAGAAGTAAAGAGAAAAGTAATGCTGTAATTACACTTATAATTACTGTATTTACTTACTGGTTGCAGGAGATGCTTCACTAAACTCCCACCAGCAAGTTGGGAATGAACTTAGTTTTGTCCAGTTTCCTTCAATACATTCTTCTCTGGGTACTTAGTAAATAGGTGAATAATCTTATTTTTCCAGGCTTTTAAGCTGTTTGGATAGTGTGTTGGGTGCCTGTGTTGCTTCCTCATTGTTTTCTACACTGAGTCAGAGTCACATTCTATCTCTAAAGATCAACTATGCCCTAAAATATCCCGTGGTGTGTATGTGACCTGTCCAATGAAATATCTTCTGTGTGATCACCTGAAAACACTGCAGGCACTGAGAACTCCTTTTCTGCATCTTGCTGCTGGTGAAATGGATGATGAATGTCGATCCAGGGGAGAGAGAAACAGAATTACCAAGTCTTTTTGCTTTCTTTAACAGCTCCAGTAGATCCATTCAATGTATTGTCAGCTAACTGTCTACAGTAGAGCTGATGGATGTTTTGATTCAGTCCCCTGGAGGAAAAAAAAAAAAAAGGCATTAGTGGAGAAAAACAACTGTTGCAGGTAAAAAATCATTGGGATCTGGAGCAATTTGAATGATGCTTTTCTCTTATGATGGTAAAACTACCTGAGTGCTGAAAACTGCTGCCCATGCTCAGAAATAATCTTCACCTTCTCAACACCTCCCTTCCCCTGAAAGCCTTCGTAGGAAATATTTCCATTAACACAAGCTGCTGAAACAAAATGATGACTAGCTAAATTGTAGCATTATGCTGATCAGAAGGCTGTCCCAGGCACTTCCATTAGGATTCTGAACTCTTTCCTCCCTGGAGATCCCAGCCAAAAAAAACCTTGTCCCATCAATTTCTGATGTGAGGCATCGTGATGGCTCCTGAAGAATCCAGGTGAAACAAGAGCATCTTGTGTGGGCTGGGCTCTTACATGTCTGGTTATTTTTTTTTTAAGCTTATTAGGGACTTTTTTTAGCTGTAAAAGAAATTAGTGTAGACTCCACCATGAAGTAAACACTGGGAAAGTAGGAAATGCAGAATCAGGATGGATCAGGAGAATCCATTCTTATCATGCTCCAATATTTGCTCTAGTGCTTAGACTTCCTAATACATAGAGTGGGTTCAAATTCTCTTCTTGCCCTCAGTAAATTCCTCTGGAACTTCTTCCTTGGTAGATTCCAAACCCCCCTGGTAAGTGGAGATCCTCCTGTAGAAGCATCCCAAGGTACCCAGACTCTGAGGAATTATTCCCTGCCCTGCCAGGGCTGCCAGGATTTCAGAAACTGTCCTGCAGGGATGTGAATGGTGCTTAACTTGTATCCTTAAATCCTTTCATGCAATATCTGTGCTTAAATCATTACGTTTCACTTGGGGTTTTTTTTTTGGTTGGGTTTTTTTTTGCCTTTTTTTTCCCCCTAAAGTAATCCCTCGTATCTCTACTAATGTGGAAAATGTTGGAAGCTTAATGGCCTTGACTTACCAGGAAAAGCAAGCGTTGTGAAGATCCTCCTGGAAGAGCTAATCTCTTTTATTACACAGGAGGAGGGGGGAAAAAAAATCAGAGGAAAGCAGAAAGTGCAGGAGATTGCTTGCCATGAAACTCTCAGTTGTCACGAGTGGCTGGCTGCAATTTAAATTACAAACAATGTCCCAATGCCTTTCACTGCCTTGTAGGGCTATTGTGCTGAGATACAAGGATAACATGGATATCCAAGGGGCTTTGCTTCACTTTTGTTGCTGGTTTTACTTGGATTTGAAGATATTTGTGTGTGTCTGTGAAGCCCTGCCAAGGTTTTCCTCTCGGGATCTTGGCAACGTGCTGGGGCTCCCTGGAGTCACGGGTGGAGCAGTGGGCTCAGATTTAGGACTTTTGATATTTTATACTGTTCAGCAGTTTTTTACACTGTGGATGAGTCCACCTGTCTGGGAGACATCAGGAAAAAATGATCCTTAATGGGTCAAATAGAAATAATAGCTGTTTTCTGCTGTATTTGCAGTTAAATACCTTTATTCCCCACCCCGTTCACATTGTCACCTTCCTACCAGAATGGAGAGCTCTCACCTAAACCCCAACCCATGCTGTGACAATAACACCAAGTGGAACCCTCATTGCTCAATTTCTATTCCTGTCAGATGATTTTCCAGGCACAGGGATTGGTCCTCAATGGAAGCCATCAAATGCTGGGTGCTGCACATATTTTTGCCCCTTCCTTGAGCACTCAGTAGAGTTCAGAATATCCCCAGTGGCACGTTTTGGAGGAGCCAGTGTGTTTGGGAGGGGGGACACACTGTTTTCCTTGAGCTTTATGCTGAATGAACAATCTCCTCACTCTCCAGCCTTGCCAGGAGCTCCTTTGCCCACATTTCCAAGTCAGTAGGGCTCTGGTGGCTTTGTGGCTGCTCAGCCACCGAGCTGGAATGGCTAAAAGTTAACTGAGGAGTGGACTGGGTTTTGAGAGAGGCTTTCAAGGTGAGGCAGGGTTTCTCCAAGGTGGTGTTGCTTTTACTCGAAGGCTGTTTGGTGTTATTACCACAAGAAACCTCGTGATTTGTCAATTCTTTTGTGCTTTGAAAGAGGGAAAATGAGTGTACAGAAGAAGAAAGAGCCTTTGCTGTGAATTCATTTGGCAATTCAGGAGAATTTGCATTGCCTGCAGTTGGAAGAGGCTGTCATTAAGCAGTCTCATCTAAAAACAAACTGTAACCTGCTTTTATTTCCTTTGTGTGTGGCTGACCCGCCGTCATTCCCAGTCAACCAGCCCAGTTGCCACTGTACAGTGGTTTCTGCTTCATGCTTGACCTAGGAGCTGAAATGCTAATGACTGATGAAAATTTCAATTAATCTAAAACTCATTTCAGCCAGAACTGTGGCAAGCTCGTTTAGGAGATGCAGTATCTCAAGGAAAAAAAACCCAACCCAATATAATGGCAAAAGCCTCAGACAATAGTTTAATTTTTAACCGTCTGCTCTGCATTCAAATGTCTCTGTGAAGCTCCAATCTGTGCTGTTCTGTCCCCAGCAAGGGGGAGGGATTCTCATTGTGTATTTATGGGTCTGTGAAAAAGCCATGCTCACAAAATTCCTCTGCTTTATCCTTATCTCCTTGTGCTGGAATAATTTCATCGGTCAACAAAAAAAAAATAGATGAATTTACAGCCATATCTTTAAGGAAAGGAGATAAAAACAGATACATGTGGGGAGATTAGTCAGTTCTTACATCTGTAAATGCACCTCTGTAAAGCCAGGAACCTTGCTTTATGGTGACTTGTACATGCATTATGCAAACTACACTTTAGAGTGCAATGAAGAAATAGAACCTGAAATTTCATCATGGTATTTTTCAATTTAACTTGAACTAGAAATAACTTAGAAACTTGCTAATGAAATAATTTGCAGACTCCAGAGAAATCTGAAAACTTTTACCCAAGCAATTTGCACTGCAGGGTGTGGTGTGTACAATTTGAGCTTAAATCCAGATTTTCCCATGAAAGAAAGATTGCTGCTGCTGTAGAACTGAAAGGAGGCTGGAAGAAGAGGAATGGAAAGATATGGACTTGATGCTGCTTGAAGACTGAAATTTGTGTCTACAGTCCTAAACTCTTCTGTTTAATGAGCTGCTGTAGCGGCCCAGTGCTCCCAGTACTCAGGGTTACTGCCCAGTTGACCAAGTCCAAAAGTGATGTGGGGAAAGAGCATTTTTACCTGCAGGGTGGATGGCCAGAGAAGCAGGACCTGAGCTCAAACTGGGTAGAGAAGCAGGACCAGAGCCCACACTGGGCAGATGGGTATGGACAAATTATTTATTAAGTATCACATGTTGCCAGAAACTGCTCAGTTCCACACTGGATTTCAAAGCCAAACTCTTGCTGACTTGGGATCATCTGACAGAGCATGTTGGAAGGTGTAAACCAAAAAAAAAAAACAAACCAGGAGAAAATAACCCTATTCAGTCTAGTTTGTTTGGATCATCTTGATGAAATGACAACAGGGAATCCCTTTCTTTTTTTTTTCAGGAAAACCTGAAGCCCTCACGTTCTTTGGCAGCAAGCACGTCCAGATCCTAGGGAGAAAGCTCACGTTAGGAAATGTCAGCAGACAGCTCCTGCCAAGCAGATCATTTGTACTGATTAGCAACCACATTTCTTTAGTTAGCAGTCGTTGGGTGTAAAAAGCCATGCGAGGCTTCAAGAAATATGGTCCTTGTACTCCGTGATCTAGCAGTGCAGTGCTCCAGCTATTAGAGGTATAAAGCAAATTAAATCCAATCTGTCAGGTGCTGTGCCATTATATGGGCTGAGTGATGACCAAGGGACATCATTAACCATTTACAGCCAGGTTTTAAAAGGTTTGGGAACACAGGGTGTGAGCCACTGAGACACGAAGCAGATTGTACTTTAGGATTTTGTTGGGAGTAGATTGGAGAGTATTGGTGAAAATGGCTCCCTGATGCTGGTTGGCTTCTCCCAGGATTGGAGAGATGGTCAATATGTCTTTTCAGCTTCCTTTGAGCTCAGAGTAGTCTCAGACTCATGAATTGGGTTCCCACCCAGGCAGCACAAACATCACTGAGACATTGGTCATGGCTGGGTGATAGCAGAGGTGACAGGCAGCCTGGGAGATGCTCTGCCCAGCCTGTGTCTGACTTGGCTTCCATAAAACCAGGACTTGGTAAGCCAGGCTCCCCAAATCCCTGCTTATTTCCTAAAACCTTGTCCCAGGGATAATAATTCTAATGCTTCCTCTGTTTATTAAAATGTTTTACTGCTGCAGTAAAACATGTCGTGCTCTTTTGTACATATTTCTTTATTATTTGTATTTATTCTGTTGCCTTTTTAGAGGGTTATTTTGTGGTTTGAGAAGCTCAAAGACTGATGGATTACAAAATTGGGAAGGCACAGCAGTCACAATCATATTTGAAACATAAATTTTGTGAAATAATGTTGGAGGAGTTTAACTGCACTGAAAACTTTTACATTGCAGATGCTGCCCAATAATGTTTAAAGTCCTTGATAAGAGAAATAATACACAGACTTCTCTGACTTAACCTCCTGAGAGCAGAACTGTGTCTAAAAGGGAAAAAAAAAAAAAGAATTTAAAATTTTCATGCCTATCTGCTACAGTCTGTCTGGGAGTATTTTGCCATGAAGGAAGAATGGTTATCTGATTTGGGTGATTATTTTAATCACTGCAGCATATGCATCATGGGCTGCTTTTCTGAGAACAGACAACATCCCAAAATAAGTGACTGGGCTAAAGTCGAGTGAAGGTTATCACTGGGTACCAAGACTGGGATGTCAAAAAGCTTTTAGGGGAAAAGCTACACATAAGGTTGACACCTGAAGTAAAATGATGGGTCCTGATGAATATTCCTTCCCATCTTTTCCAAACATGAGTCACTCTGCATGTGGGGAGGGTGATTCAGGGGGGAAAAAAACCCCACAAAGCTCTAGCTGCATAAATACTGTTGCTGTAGCATTATATTAAGGTTTCACTAGCAGAAATCTCAGCCTTCCTGAGCTAATTAATGAAGCAGGGAGGCTTTTCTACTTTTGGCATGGAAAAGTTGCAGAGGTGGTTAATGCTGAGTGCTCCCTGGGGCTCAGCCTGCATCCCAGGGGACCATGAAATCCATTCTGGGAGCTGCTGAGGCAACACTTTGTCTCCCATTGAACCTCTGGCCTTGCCTCATGAGATTTTAGTCACCCATTTGCAGAAAGGCTCTAGAGTGGAGAGGAGAAATGGGTGTGGAGATGAACACTGAGAAATCCCTGTCATTTGGGGTGTCACCTGCAGGATCAGGACATGCAGTTTGGAGCAGCAAGAGTGGCAAGAAACAGGTGGAGCATCCCTGCTGCTCTCCACTCTCCAATTCCTCAGCCTCTGATGTCACTCACTATGATCTTTTGAGTCTCCTCTTTGGGTTTCACTCCACCAGCCTCTCCCAAGAGGCCTTCCAAGGTGATAGAGCTTCAGGACACTTTGGAGGGTACGTGGGGGTGCTGCTGGGTTAGGGCTGCCCTCCAGCACTCTGCAGGGATGGAGCAGAGGAGTCTACTGTGGAGCATCAGTGCTCACCAAGCTGAATCCTCTGCTGTGATTGTAGTTGAGAGAGTAGTTAATTAAGCTTCTGTGCTATATAGTCCCTTAACTTGCAGCATAAAATGCAATTAAATAAACAAACTTCTATTAATCACTTTAGGAAGTAATTTTGTTTTATTTTACTTTTTTTCTTTTTTTTTCCCCAGAGCTTTGTTCTGTTATTCTGTAACTGGGGCCACAACAAAGGCTGTAATTTCCAATTACCAATGGCTTTTATTTAACAATCCTGCAGCATGGATGTCACAGAGAAATTAAATCTGATTCTGGCTAATGAAAAGGTCAGCCCAGAAGTGCACCAGTATTAAGATGTGGGAATCCAGTATTTTCATGAAAATTTGCACTGTACAGGCCTCATACAAGTACTAAATGTTATATATTTTAAGAGGGAACCAAATAGCTGAGATTGATGCCATATTTAGTAGTGCAATCTAATTTCTGTTGGAAGCAGCAGACCAGTAATCTGGGAATTTTGGCTGTCATCATGCTACTATTTATGAGCAGTTTTAATGTAGTAATTACATACAGGGAAAACTGTTCACTAGGTTGATGAGATAAATGGAAATTATTTATTTTTTTTCCTTCCTTGTATAGTTGTCCAATATTTTTATTCCAGACTTCTGGAAGCAGTGGTACCACAACACAAAAGAATCTGGCACTGCATCACTCCTTAGAAATGCTGATATTTTGAAAGATTTGCTCACTATTAGTTAAAGGCAGCTCATTACACAAACAAATGAGCTGTCCTTAGAGCAATCAGTATTTACTATTAACTGAACAGCACAGTAAATAATGAATTGCAGGTAAGGAACTCCAGATAAGCATTTGCAGTGAATTCAAATTAACTCGACTTAAGCCTGAGGGGGAGAAAAGTGAATGTAAAGCTAGAAAAGGAGGGAGGAGGGGAGGAAGAAAAAGGAAAAGGAGGGATTTTAAATGTACCATTTGTTGTAGCAATTCATGTTCTTTCATTGTGCCGAGGGAAAGCTTTTTCCTTCTGTAATCTTTTGCCCTACTCCACGGTGCAAATGATGCTTCGCTTGGCTCCTTGGGAGAACGGGGGGGGGATTCCTGGGAAAAAAATGGCATTCCTGGGAAAAAGCAGAGACCTGGAACAAGCTCTGATCCTGAGCAGGGCTGATGTCTTTTTACAAAGGTCAGGATTTTGCAAGTTGCTGGCACCAGAGCCCAGGAGAGCGTTGGGCTTTGGCACCAGTGAGACCGAAACCTGCCCGTGGCTGCCAAGTCCTTGCGTAGATGCCTCATTTACTTCTCCAAATTATTTAAGCAGCTAAACAGGTCGTTTGCTAGGGACTGGCACAAGATGAGAAGTTTTGTTCTGGGGTTTAATCATCACGGGAGTGAAAGATGGAAGTGCCTGGAGTTTGGGTAAGGCGGCCGTGTTTGAGGCAGGGATGGATGGGGTGTCTGGAGGATGTCTGATGCTGTTCATTTAGGAAGGGGCTCCGGGTTGTTTGGGTGCTGGAGATGAGAGAGGAAGGTTGGGGATTTAATCAGGGACTCAGCAGGTTGAGCTGAGCTGGGGGCCTGAGGCTCAGTAGGGCAGGCAAAGGCGTGACAGCCATACCAAATGCCTAATGCTTGGCAGCCCTGTCTATACATCACCTTATAGAAGGTTAATCACTTGACACAGGTCTCCTTAGGGGGGAGGAATGAATGTTTCACCTGTCCATCTGCTGAGGACCATCACTGTCCAGAACAGGGCATGGAAGAGTGATCAGTTGAGTGGGGCACGGCAGGAGAGCTGTGCATTGTTAGCTGTCATAGTCAGCACAGCCAGGATAATGCCTTTCCTACTTCTTTAGGGTTAATATTTATAAATATATATATTTTTATAACATACAAACAGGAGGCTTATGTAGTTACCACGAGGTAAATACCACAGCAAAGATGCTGTCGCTTAATTCACATCACCCCAGGACTGCACCTTTTGGAAGCTGCCCCAGAATAAACCAGCAGAGGTTAAATCCAGCTGCAGGGAGATTTCTGAGTGGCCTTTGGAAGGATCCGATGGCTGTGCACAGATCCAGCACCTTTGGTCCCCAACCACTGCTTCCAAATGCTGGTGTTGTCAGCCCCTCCATTAGTATTCCACCCAGGGAGGAGGAGTGAGGCACTAGACAGCCTGGCTAATTGCAGCAGCCTGCAGAGGCAAGTTGTGTTGTACCACGTGATGAAAGGTATCCCTTTTAGTTACTACATTTCTTCTTTGCTCTCCAGCACTTTTTCATTTTTCATATTTATTTAATTAAAAAAAAAAACAAAACAGCTAATGGATATTCAGAATCTTTACAATTTAACATTTCTAAAAATAGCAAGCCACCAAACAACAAAACAACTTCCTTCTCCTCAATCTGCATCTCCTTAACAAGCTGCACCTCTCCTGTAATCTCAGCTCTCCTTCCTCTGCTTGGCACCCTGACATGGGCTGCTCTGATCCCCAGAGCTGGCAGCAGATGGGGGGGAGCAGAGGGTTTCACTCCCACTAATGTACCATCTGTAAACAGTGACACTGGGCTGATTTTTATGATCTCCAATTGCAGTGGTGAGGGTTTGCTGGCAGAGCATCTGTTTTCCCATCAATGACACAGTTAAATCTGGAACTCAGGCTATGCCAGGACCAGGTAAGACAGGATAGGAGAGCCCAGTCCTGCAGTGACAGAACTTCTGCAGCCATCAGATGGCTGCTGGTGGCCCTGGGTTGTGTGTGTCCCCAGCCCATACTGGGATCCAGCTCATATTCTAAGTCTATTTCTCACAAGCCTGAGCTGGGAGAAATCAAACTGGGGGAAATACCAGCTGCTACAGAACTGACTTTCATAGAATCAGAGAATCATTCAGGTTGGAAAAGCCCCTTGGGCTCATCAAGTCCAACCATTAACCCTACTCTACAAAATTCACCCCTAAACCACATCCCTCAAAACCACATCCCAACAACCCTTAAACACCCCCAGGGCTGGTGCCTCAAACCCCTCCCTGGGCAGCCTGTTCTACTCTCTGGCTACTCTTTCAGTTAATTTTTTTTTCCCCTAATGCCCAGTCTAACCCTCCCCTGGTGCAGCTTGAAATTGATGTTGCCTGATTCTGCCAGATCTGCACCCAGACACAACTGGGGGGTGGCAGCTTGGTCAGCAGGTCCCCATCCCCTCCAGTGCCCTCCTGTGCTGTCCCCCTCTCCTCAGAGAGCAAGGCACTAAGCAGATTAGTCAGCTTCTTCCATCAGCAAACACTCAGTGCCTAAGATACTTAGAAGACATCTGCTTTTTTTAGCCTCACTTCTTTAGGAATAAAGCTGAAATGATTATCTTGTCTGTCCCTTGCCCTCACGTTGGCCAATTTCCATCTTCACCCCGGGGATTAACCAAGAAGTTAACTTCAAGTTTTCATGAACCAAGTGGACAGAACTTACCCTGTTAAGAGCCCTGGAGAACAGGCTTCAGCACAACCTGTTGCTCCTCTCCAAGTGGGAAACCTCTGCTTTGTGCCAGTTTGTGCCAGCAAACCCTCGTGGCTTGGAGTGTGCTGGCTGTGTGGCTCTGTCCTGTGTCTGCTCCAGCTGTGGTGGGCAGGGTGAGCATCCCCAGCACGCTGCCCAGCTTCACCTCCTGCCTATCCCCTCCCATCCCAACTGCTCGTGGTGATCCCAGGATTGCTTTTCTGATCTGGGGATTAACAGGGTGGGATGTGCAAAGATACGAGAGCTGCGTGTGAGCCGGGCTTAGTCTGGAAAGAAAAAAAAAAAACCACACCAAAAATTGCTCTTGCAAAATTATCTTGACAACTGAGGTCTAAATTCTCTGGAAAGTGATGGCTCAAGATGCACAAAACATTATCTTACTCTGGTTAAGATTTCCCAGAGATACTGTAATGATGGTGAGGACTGAAATCCTCTGCTCACATGCATCTGTAGAATTCTCTCTCCTGTGAATTATACTTAAGTGCTCATTAGATCTGAATATGTCTCCTTTTGGCAGCCACCCGATGTTTTTGCCTTGTAATACATAAAATAGTTCTGGGATTATGGAAAAAAAAAAGCAAAAGTTTCGTGTTCTGGTCCTTATTAATGATCTAAATTAGATTGTGTCCTTTTTTTAACCATAAATGAAAGATAAAAGACAAGTGAGATTTATGAACAAGGTCATTAGTGTACCAAATTTCTCTCATTAACTTTGTTACATTACTTTCCAACTTAGACAACTCTCATTAGAAAAATTTATGAACTGGAATGATTACAAATAGACCAGATTTTTAAAGCATCCCTACTTTTAATTGCAGACTAAAAAAAAAAAAAAATTAATGATGCTTCTGAGCCATGATGGAGTTGTACTTTTGTGCTTGTATTTGTTGGGTTAGGAATTGAACAGGGGACCTTCCCCAAGCCAGGCAGCAGGGAGAGGAAATTGCAGCACTGGGTGGAATTTGCAATTCGACAGCAAATCCTGAAGCATTGCTTTAATTTAGTAACCTTCTTAGAGCCAAGTTAATATTGCAAGCTAATGTGGCTGCTTTTTTTTTCTCTCTCCAGGCTTTCAGTTTCCCATCCTTCCATCTGATGTGAAGTGACTGTGAGAGGAAGCACCAAGATCTCTCTCTGTTCTGTTTGGATTCCTTGTTTACAGAAGAGTGATGGAGTTGCTATTAAGCACAAAAGGGATCACAATATGCCTGCTTTTCTTTCTATTGGCTTTGGCAGCAGCTATTGAAATACCATTATCAGGTGAGTTGGAGCTATTCACTGAATACTGCTGTTCTCTTTTGGTATCCCTTTTATTTATTTTTATTTTTTTAACCTTTCCTTGGAGAAAAAATAAATATATATTAAATCCTGCTCTTCAGTTGTTCCATTTTGAATTTAATTCTGCCAGAACAAGGCCTTTGGGAAATTCAGATGTGATAAAAATGTAAGCTACCTTGTTTGGCCCTGTTTAAATGAAGCACTAAGCTTGTCCAATAACATATATCCAACGTTTGTGATCCCACACACTGCCTGGCTTCGAGGCTTTGCTTTTGTCCTTGCCATAAATTCCTCCTTTTGGCTCTAAATCCCCCTGAAGCTTGTTGGATATACCTGTTCCCTCACTCTTTTGTCTTGCAAGCTGCCATTTCAGTCTGAAGTAGGAGCAGGTGTGTGTCTCAGGGTGTCCACTGCTCCCCAGAGGAGTATTTCTTACACCTCACCAGCTGCCCTGGGGACCCCCATCTGTACCCCTCCCTGGCTGGGATGGATTCAAACTGCCTTCTTGACACTGCTGCTGTTTCAGGAGATGTGTGAAATGTGGGATGAGGCTCATAGGGGACAATCCAATGTCAGCCAGTGGGACCCTGCTGCCTGGAGTGCAGCCCAGACCTCCCAAGCTTTGCATTTTTTTAAGCAGAAACGGACCAGGAGGATTGAAAATCACAGTTTTCCTTTTGTTTTGTGGGAACAACAACAAAGCATCATTCAGCAGTATTGGCTTTCTATGAATTATGGTGGGGAAGCACAATAAATAAACCTAAGGAAAAAGAAATGTAGGCTCTTTGCAGGGGTGCTGGAGCCTCAGAGCAGGACCTGGGCCAGTTTCAGGGCATCAAGTGGACCTGCTGTGAGCTCTTAGCACCCTGGAACCTGCCAATAGCCCTGGCTGCAAAGGTTTATAGGATATTTCTTTTAAGCTATCCATTTGGAGATAGACTTTTTTTTTTTTGGAGGAAGGTGCTGCAGTGGCTCCTTCTCTTTAAATAAAGCCAAAGTGGAGCTGTGACTGGGAAGTGCTGGACAAACTGGGCATCCATTGCTTTTAAGTACTTACCTGAGGGAACCATCTAGTTCTTAATTTACTCTAATGAAGCATTTTTGTATTTTAATAAAAAGGAATTATGTCTGATCACTGAAGCTGGGGGGCTTGGAAGTGTTTAGCTTTGAGACCACATGGTCCAGCAAGACACCATGTTTTGCTCCAGCTTTTGAGCTTTCTGGACTTAAAAGAAAAGCCCAAGAGCCTGTTAATTTCCTTCCTGGTTGTTTATAGCAAAATGATGATGCTGTTATCTCCCCAGCTCCACTGTGGGGAGAATTCACCCTCCTGCAGCTCCATGACACCAGTGTTCACGACACTTCAATTCCCTCCCACTAAAACCAGTTAGTGAAACATCATTGCGTGACTGGTCATGGCTCTACCCTGGGGTGGGGGGGGTTAAGCCCTCCCTTGCATCCCATGGATTTTATCCAGGATGAAGATACCAGTTTGCTATCTGTGTCTGGATTAAAAAGCCAATTATTGACTTCACCACTGAATATATGAATCCACACAGTCATACTTTGGTTTTAGCTTTAGCATGGTCCCAGCTCTCACCCTGCCTTAGATGGGTTAGTCATCCATGGAAGTGAGTGCAGGTGAAGCCCATGAGCAGCTGGTTGAGTGCTGCCAAACCTTCTTCTGGTTGCTGCTGCAGCAGTAGCAGTGGAGTTCAGCTTGGAGAGCAGAGAGTGGTACTGATGCCAGGAAGATGCTGATTTTCTGTGCCATGCCCTAGGTGGTCACTCTTTGCAGGAGAGAGGCATTCCTGTCGTTTTCCCTTTCAAAGAAAGGTCCTGAGCATGGCTTGATTGTCATTTTAATCCCATACCCCTTTGTTTTTCAGTTGCACAGCTTCCAACAATCACAGAGCAATCTCAGAGCCAGGTTGCCTACCCTTTTGATGAGGACTTTACAATGAAATGTGAAGCTCGAGGAAACCCCCAACCCATGTGAGTACCACCTTCCCCTGTGAAGTGAGCAGAAAATCACTTTGCTTTTAGCCTTTGCCTAATGTTGTTCTGGTTTTGAGGAGGGGAGGAAAAGCTGTTGTACAATAGCCTTGAGTTTAGGATTTGGGTTTCCATTTGGGCCATTCAATTCCACTTGCTCCGTGGATAAATCTCAACATGCCTTTGTTCTTGTTGGGAGAGGTTTCATTTTTCTGGCCTGTGATTTCATGATTTCATGTGACCCATTATTTCCAAGAGCTTGTTTGGGCTGTGCTGCAAAAGATGGGGGTTGTGTGATGGCAATCAAAGGGTCCCAGCTCTTCTTCTGCCTTTTCCACAGCAACTCTGAAAATACCAACCACAAAGAGCTCACATTTGCATTTTATCAGATGCCTTGTCTGTACCTGACATCCTCATGGCCCTGGTGTTACAAATATACACAGAAGGAATTATTCAAATAAATATCCAAAGATAAGCTTCATGTATTTTACACCAGTGTAAAAGGGAAGAAGATTTTTTTTTTTTTCCTGAAAATGTGATTAACACAAATGTAATAATAATAATAGATTGAAAGCTCTGCCTGAGACTCTTGCTGCTGGATAGTGCATGGGCTAAATTAATAGATGGATTCCATGTAATTTTCACTCTTTAATCCTTCCCTTCTTCTCTCTCTGACACAATTTAAACTTGCTTTGTAGAGGCCTTTGTTGCTTTATATCAAGAGAATTTGTTCATTTTAAATTCAGCACTTAATGGAGGCTTGTAGCATGGTAACAAATTCCCTTTGCTTTGCTGTTTGTCAGCAGATCAATGAGAAGTATATTTAAATATATGGGATAGTGCTGGGTAAGCTGTAGGAGCCCATATTCCCCTCCAAACTGTAGCAAGGCAGCCTGGCCAGTCCCAGTGAAATGCCCAAATGCACATTTCTGTTGACATGAATTTATTCCCTTAAAACATTACACAGTATTGGAAAAGGCACGTCTCCCACTAAATGCATCTTATGCTGTAATTTCCATCTCTCTCCCTGGTTTTGATTCAGTTTAGCTCCATTTCAATCCATCTGAGACTTCCAGATGCATGAACTCTGACCAGTGCTTCAGCATTCATCAAAATCACACCCCAGCAGCATCCAAAGGCCAAGCGATTCCATGGCACGAGAAACTCAGTTGTGTCATCCTGATCTCTCCTGGGTTCAACCATGGTGCATCAATCTCCTGTAGATAGTGAGAACAGCTCCTGTCAATCCTTGCCAGTCAAAAACACCAGTTCTCCTCAGGCAGAGCTTTTCTTGCTCCTTTCACTGGGTGGCTCTCCCATTCCCAGATGCTCTTTCTCATTTACTGTCCTTGCCTCAAGCTTTGTATTCCTATTTCATGTCACAGTCAGTTATGCAGAAGTCAAGGGTCTGATAAGAGACATGCCCAACAGCAAACAGAAGTTATAGTAGCACAGTGGTCATTTTACTCTTGATCTCTCTCCTTTTACATGAAGTTTTCCCTTCTATTTCCATAGCACACTTCTGGCCCCACATTTACTACTGGTTTTGCACCATGGTCCTCCTGATTTCCAACCTGTTCTTTGTAACACTTATTTTTCAGCTTTAACTGGACCAAGGATGGAAAACCATTCGATTTATTATCTGACCCAAGGATAGTGACATCTAACAACTCTGGGACATTTGTGATTCAAAACCGTGGAATCATCACCAATTTTCAAGGGAAATATAGGTGCTTTGCCTCCAATGTGCTGGGAACTGCCATGTCAGAGGAAATCGAGCTCATTGTTCCAAGTAAGGGCTCTGATTTTGCTTTTGTTTGGCTTTTTTTGCTTTGTTTTGTTTCAGGATTGGGTTGGGTTGGGAAAAAAACCCTAGTTATGAAGGTGGTTTATTGTCAAACATGCACTCTTTGCTCTTCAGTAAATACTGGGATGAAAAAAACCTGTGCTCCCTGGAATGATTTGATTTCATTCCTTATTTTGAGGACAGAAATCAAATCCAAATGAGGATTTCAGCAACACAGCTGGACTATCAACTCCTCCCAGGTTGCCAAGTGCCTTATCAACTTGGATGAATACAAACACAACTGAGTAAATAAACTATATGTTTTCCCAGATATGTTCATTTGGAAAACATTTATTACATTTGCTTTCTGAGTGTCAACTGCCCCACTGCCTCTAGAGGGTGGGTTAGTGGGTAAATCCCTATCAACTTTTAATAGCCATCTCAAGAGAGCTGAGTGTTCAGTGACAGAAAAAAATATTATTTGCTTTGACTTGACTATTCAAATGCCTTTTGAAAGCTCTTGCTTTGCCATAAAACACATAAGAATTCTCTTCTGATGTGTATTTGCTTAGAGCCACTATTTGCTCTTGTGACTCTTCCACTTCTAATACTTTTTCTGTAAAGAAGAAAGCATAAATATTGATGAGCATTGTAGTCTGGTAAATTCTCTACCTAATCTGGGCAAAGGCAATTTGTTTGTGAGCTGATGCCAGCACATCATGAAAAGACAGAAATCAAAATATTTGGAGGGATAAAACAAATAGCAGAAAACCTGGCAGATTAGCTGTCTTAACTGCAGTACACTTATTGAAAGGTATTAGCTGTTCATGAAATATAGAAAGAATGGCATAGAGCCTGAAATAGCGTTAGAAATATATTAAAAATTAAAAATGTAATGGGCAATAAAGGAATAGAAAGTCACTGATGGAGAAAACAAAATTGGTTTTAGTCAGGTCATTTTGGGGATGTGCTGTAAAAGAGATTTTGTGAGTTTGGGGAAAAGTCCTGAGTTAAATTCTGAGTGATCTCTCTAATCCTGGAGAAATATATTTGATAAAGAGTTAGGAATTATGTGATGCTTTCAGTTTCCAAATCTTTGTTGGGAATGTGATGCTGTTAAGAGTCATAACTTGGCAGTGGTGACCAAATGCCCAGAGGTCACTCAGAGGTCCTCTGAGGAGGACAATGTGGTCTTCATCTCAGCAAGGGACATGAAATCAGAGGCTGAGGGAGAAGGGTGGGAGAAAAAGGACTTTATTACTGCAAAAGAGCAACTGATGCAAATGTTTGAAAGCTCAAGGGGAGGTGATGCAATCAAGTGTGAGTTCATTAGTCTGATATCAGTAGTATTCAGGGGTTGGTATAAATACTTAAGGGGAGAATATTAAATACCTGGAGCTGAATGGAAAATGAGCTCAAAAATATGGTAGTGAAAATTACTGACCCCAGAAACTTGTCCTTCCATCATTAGCACACAGGGAAAGGAGGAAAGAGATGATTTTAAGGACCAGGTTTAGAGGTTTTAGATGCAATTTACTGATACAAAGTTCAAGGTCCTGCTTGGGACAAATGCCTATACAACTTTTGTACCAATCCATTTAAACACTTCCTTAACCTAAGAAGATGAACACACAGTTGGTCTTAAATTCAGGATTGAAATATATGAAATTAAAAGAGGAAAAAATGAAGCAGAACCTTCCTAGTGGGAGTAGAAGGGACAAGAATGGCTCCACAAAGGAGCAGGGTGAGAACATGAAACAGAGTTTTGGATATAATTGAGTAGATGAATAGAATCAGCAGTGCAGTGGAATTCTTTTTCCAAACTAGATCCTACATTTCCAAGTTCCTACAGTCTGGGTGATGAGGAATATGTATAACCATCTTTGTCCTGTATTTTCCATAAGAAATAACCTTGTTAAGCATAAGCCTGGGGTGGGAAATATGACACATGACAGGGGCTTGGAGAGGGCTGCTAAGGCTGCCATGTAAATGTATTTTTGGGTGTATTTTTGTATTAGTATTTTTGCTCCTCACGAAAGATGTCGATTTATTTTCTTTTCAGCTAGTTGTATGATTTTATTTTACTTTATTATTCCTTGGGAAAAGCTATTTCATGATGCACTGGATTGTATTCCTAATGCAGTCACTCGGTGTTTGGAGTGGAATCACCACGATTACACATAGTGCTTTATGGCTCAATCTGTACCACTGCAGTTCCTTTAGGGGAAAAAAAATTTGAACTAATGATGTAATGTCTCCCCAGGTAGGACAGTGCAGTTGATGTCAACAGGAGTTTCAGGCAGGAGTGGGTGGTGGGTGATGCAGATACTCAGAGCTTTAGACAGGACATAATTAATCGCTTTGGAATCTGGCCAGGGCAGTGGGGTTAATACGACTCCTCTTAAGCAAAGTGTCTCAGACTCATTAATTTTCAGAGGAGTTCAAGACCTCAGTGTCATGTTCCAGTGAAGGTATGTTGCCTTCAGCAGCACATGATGCTCCATTGCTATTGAACTAAAAAAGAGAACTTAAAATGGGGAAACAAGATCGAGTCGATGGGATTATTTTTCAGAGCAGATCATTTTTGTATATAAAAAATTGCCTACAGAAGCTTAAGTTGATATTAAATATTCTAGGAGAAGCTAGCCACAAATTAATTGGGAGGTTACAAATATGGTTGTTATTAAAGGCAAGAGGAATTTTAGTGCTAATCTATGCAAAGTCCCACATCCAGAAAATAAATAAATGGTGCAGCTAATATATTAAAGGGATGTACCCGACTTTGTAAGGCACATTTACTTTTATTCCTACCCCTCTGCCATCAATTCTCCCAGTTAATGGTGCAACAGAGATGCAGCAAATTACATCAGGATTCAGAGAGTTAATAGAAGACACCTTTGAGTTTCTCTAGTGCTGGGTAGTCTACAACTGTGCAGGAGTGAAAGGGAGCTGCTGGTGCACAGATCCGTTGTAAATTAGGCAATCAGTGACACAGAAGAGTTTGGGCTAAATTACCTCTATTCACCCCCGAGTTTTGAAGCAGAGACTGGTACATGTGAGCTCACTCCCTGCATTCATCAGAGTGATGCAGAGGTGGCAGTGCTTTGCCAGCTGTATTCAAGGAAAATGTAAGCTGCTTGGCAAGTCACTGTGGCAATGGAGTGAAGAAAAACCCAGTGAGTCAGGCTAGGCCAGGGTGGGTTTTTTTTCGTAAATTAACTTTTTACACTGCAGAAGTAGAATGCTGGGTCTGTAGGGTTGTTGCTGAGAAGGAGGACAAAAGACTGTTTACTCACAGTAGTCGTTCCAGGAAAGCAATAAAAATGTCAGCAGAAATGGTCATTAAATCTCACCTACATAATGAAGATACCCCACCTCCCCTATATATGATACAAGCAGCAAGAAAATGAATTTCAATGGTGAGAACTCGGACTTCAGCCACTCTCCTCCTATATGTAGGGAATCTGTTGCTTGAATTACCCAGCAGGCCCAATGCCAGAGAAAGGAGAAGAAGGACACTTAAAAGATCTTTAATTAACTAGGGTAAAAGACTCTTCATGGTAGACTGAATTAAGATTTATATTCAGTATTTCCAAAGCTGCTGCTTGGAAAGACTGAAGAACTGAGAGTGCAAACAGCCTAAATAAAATTGTCCAGTGGCAGGTTGTGTTATGTTCTAGAAATCCCAAAAGATTAAAAATAATTTCATATTAAAACCTGTTTTAATATGAAATTTAAAAAGTGGATGTGAATATTGTGAAATCATTACAAGTCACTGAGCTGATATTAAAATAGGTCTGGGTAACACCCTTTGTGAACATGTTCACTGCAGCTTTTATGGAAGAGAAAACAAAAGACAGTAACTCACTGAGACTTTGCAGATGATGGGAGTAAAATTTAAACCTCTTGCTTCCTTTGGCAGCTTTTCTGGCCATCTAAGTTATTGGGATGGTTCTGGTTTTTGCCAGTAAATATCATTTTGGAAAGGGTAATAGAGATTTAAACAGGAAAAAAAAATTGCTGTCTCTGATTCCATCATAAAAGCTTCTTTCAGAGCAAGTTTCTGACAGCCACGTTGACAGCCAGACTTTCCTAACTTTTCCAATTTAATGCAGCAATTAAAAAAAAATCCATAAATAAGCAGGATCATATCTCATAAACAGTTCAAAGGCTGTAATGAAAATTACAGATTTAACTACTGCTTATACTACGTGGATCAGAATATCAATTGATGCACTGAGATGAGTACTGGAAGCTGCCCAAGCTGTCTTCAGTGCAACTCATGACTGGTGACTCTAAGTCATGTTTAAGATCCTTTGATGTGTTGGGCTGCTCACTGCACAAGATACAGATCTGTGTAACAAATCAGTCAGCTACTAATTGAAGTGTCTGAGGAGCTGGATGGAGAAATTTCTTGACTATTTCCACTTTCCCTCACTCTTATATCCTTTATTTGCATGGAAGAACTTAAGAATATCCCTGATGGGTCAGGATCTAGCCTAGGACAGATCCAGCAGCATCCACAAGGAAGCTTTTACAGACCTGATGCTTAGTGATGTTTTCCTACAATAGTTTCCAAAACTATTAGCTGCTTGATTTGCCATAATGAGTTGATTCCCATTTTACACCAGATACTGGTAGAAACCAGACACAGGGGTCTCAAGGACTTCTACCCTTTTCCTCCATTTCAATTCCTCAATACATTACCCAGAAACATGAAAAATATCAGCTTGAATGGGCTCCCTTCTCATATAAACTGGCATAAATTGCCATACTCAGTACAACTATAGGTGTGTGAAGTGCCCGTAGCCAGCAGAAGGGCAAAAACTAAGTTGTAGGAACAATATCCTAATAGGTCTCTGAGTAAATCTGAAGCAATCCTGTTGGAGACTGGAGTACCCCACCTCTGGTTGCTGTGTTTCTGATTTAATATTTAGATTTAATATTTAGATTTAATTTTTTTCTGTTTCTGATTGAATATTTAGATTTAATATTTAGATTTAATATTGCATTGTACTGGTCTCCCTCCTGTTTGCAAAGATACTGCCTTTTCTGAACACAGAAGCAGGAGGGAGGAGGGAGTGTCCCACCCTCTTTTCTGAAATTTCTCTCAACCATCCTAATTTGCAAGTGGCATTTCAGCCTAATCTCAAGTAGAGTTCAGTTATTAAACTTTGAGTCACCCCAGGGATTAAACAGAGCCTGGCTCCTCACACAAATGACTCGGGATCCTGATAATCTTCCATTCCCATGGTTTTCACACTGCCAAAGCTCTGGGATTTAGGGTCTTGAGCACTGTGCAGCAGCACAGCCTTGTCAGGAAATAACATTTGGGCAGCAGAAACCTTTCCCAGGACTGTTTGGAGAGCTTTTAGAAGATGTGTCTGGACCAGAAGTCAGGTGTGGTTGTTTCCTACATGCCACTTGATTTCTAGTGTCACCAGAGCCATTCCTTGTCTCCTGTGTTATGGATCTGTAAGATCCAGTGATGCTGGACTCTCAGCCCCCTCTTATTCTCTCTGTGTGTGGGGAATTGCATGGAAGATTGACATGCCAGCTTCAATTTTATTTTATTTTTTCACTGCAAAGAGAGCAATTAATGGCAAGTTTTGCAGTGCCCATGTGCTGCATTGGTAACTCCATAGTACTCAACCCTTTCACACCACAATTAATCTTGTATCAAATTTTTGAGCTGTGATAGTTGCTGTGATCAACCACAAATCAGTAGTGATTGTTTCTGGAATATCCACTAATTAAAACAGAGAAACACTGGGGGAAAAAAAGATATTAAAAATTAGTAGTAATACTGCCTATATATACATACAGAAGATCAATGTGCAAGAGCCAGAATCTAATGTGATGGTTGGAGCTTCTTGGTTTGAATAAATCTCCTCATGCAGAATTCAAAGGCTGTTATTTTTCCAGTCTTTAAGGAGATGGGACCCCAGCCAGAAAATAAGCTACTCAGTTTTGGCTCACAGATTTATCAGGGAAGTTGAGTTTTCTTCTCTTGCAAAACTTCAAGGATTCAAAACACTCAAGGGGAAAATCAAAGTTTTTCAGTGATTTTCACAAACAAAGCAAAGCAGCACAGAAGAACCCAGAATCCCTGACCACCTATGGTCCAAGTACTTGTTTAAGGTGGAGGATGTTTGGGTTTAAATTGCTGGTTTCCCAGTGAAGTCCAGGGATAGACATCTGGACCCCTATTGAGGATGAAAGTCTGTGCTTCCAGCTAATGACACCAAGACTGTTTTTTTCACTGACTCCTGATTGGTTTTACTGGATTTTTGTCTAATTCTGTGATTATTGGCTACAGAATTTGACAGAGAAGACCAGCAGTTACAGCACCCAACTGGGATACTGGAGACCCAGATTTGGTTGTGCTAAGTGATGCAAAAAAAGAGGGTTTGAACAGAGCTTTCTTTAAATTCTACTGAGAGTGATGTGCTTTTGGGAATAAGTCAGCTTTAGATCAAGAAAGTGGCTTTTTTCTTCTAGATTATGTTCTCCAGCAGATGTGTTTTCCAAGGCTTGAGGATTTTAGGTTATTGACAGTACTGGATTCCAGATACTAGTTTCCTTGCTTATCTGAAATTTCACCTACAGAGTGGGTATTGCTCATTAGCTCCATTTTGCCTTTCCAAATAATTACTTATGTATTAATAACCCTCCCAGAGATAAGATCTATGCCCAATCTACATTCAGGCAATCAGCATTACTGTGATTGCTTCTTTTTATGTTTACTAATCCTACACTGTATAAAACCCCCTCAGAATCCTGTCCCTGCATCTCTCACCCTCCTTCTTCAGCTTGACTCCTGCAGTGTGACCTTGCAGCTATCCTGGAGAGCTGGACCATAGATGTTTCAGATGTTTTATTCACTATCAGAGTTCCCTGTCATGGCTTGAACACCAGGATGGCAGTATTTGCTGTGCCAGTTTGACTCTCTGCAACCAGGGTGTTTTCATTCCTTTGCTGTTTAATTGCTGTTAATTTTACTGTTTAATGCAGTTGCCTGAACTGAAACTTTTGCTCGTTTGAACTTGCCTGAAACGAAAGCAGAAGACAATGTCTTCCCTGAAACTTAGTTAAATTAGTTTAAGGAGTGGTTACATTTTTTTCCAGACTAATTTCCTTGCAGTGATCTTCAAGCTTCAGCCTCCCAGTGCTTGGTTTAATGTGGGCTCCAGCCCAGCTCTGCTTCCCTTCTCCTTGGATGCTTTCTGGTTGTATTTTGGGCTGCCAAGACTGACCAGGTTGCCCAGGTTTGCCAAGTGTGGCTGAGGTTTTGAACAGTCTGATGGCATCAGTGATGCTCTGGGTGCTTAAACAAATCCTTAATTATTTAACCTATATTTAAGCCCAAATAGTGCAGCCCTTGTGCACCCCTTTGTCCACAAAAGAGTTTCTGCACCCTGAAGGGCTGAGCTTGCTGACAAAGGCTGCAAGCTCCCAGCAGAGGTGATCTGGAGGCAATATGGACTTTAAGCCAGACTTCAGCTTCATCTGATTCTGGAGATGGATAAGAATTGGGCCAACTCCAGGCACAAGGCAGAAGAGCTGCCTCGTGTCTGTCCTCACCTGCATTGACTTGCAGTGGCTTCTTGGGAACCATTTTTTAGCCAAGACTTCCCAGAACATTCTGTACTCCCAGACTGGTTTCTGATCTTCTGGGAACAGCTTGGAACCCATCAGTCCACAGTTCTCTGCTCCAATCTTAGCCTCAGGCTTTGGTTCAGAGTGGCTTTGAGTTGTCCCTTCCAGGTAGTACAAATAAAAGCAATATAAAAAGTGTTGGAAAATACATGCATTAAGTTAAAACCTAAGCAAAACTCATGGACATCACAGACAAGTGGTAAACATCACCAGTCAGCTTTCAATATTATGGTCTCTTCATTTTATAAATGAAGAATGTCAGCAGAATTCTTACCATCAGTAAAAAGTAGTTACTCTCTATCACTCTGTAAATTACAGTAGTAACCAAAGGCAGAGAATGCAAAGGATGCTGTTAAGGTAAATATTTTCTGAGCAACTATATTAAGGGGAAAATTATAGAGAAAAAAAATATAGAAAATTATAGAAAAATGGAAAATTTTAGAAGGCAACAATAAAAGAGGAACTTCTTTGCTTTCTGCAGGTGTGCCAAAATTCCCCAAAGAAAAAATTGAGCCCCTGGATGTGGAGCATGGTGATTCTGTGATTTTGCACTGCAACCCCCCAAAAGGCATCCCACCTTTGCACATCTATTGGATGAATATTGGTAAGTAATCAATTTTTACCCAATTCATAAGGGGACACTCAAAACATTTGTTTTCCAGGGCAGTTCTGTAATTGATGGGGAAGTTGAATGTGTGAGTGGATACTGGAAAAAAAAAAACAAAACAACCAACAAATCAAAATTGAAAAATGGAGATTGGAGATGTGTTTTTACATATTACAAAGTTGAATTGTGGAGAGAATTATCACAGTACAGTTAAATATGAGATATCAGAAAGCTTACATATCACTGAGTCTACCAGTAATGAGGACTATGGCATTTAGAGAGGATAAAATGTCTCAATATATTATTTCTAGCCTTGGTATTTTCTTTTTATAAACTAATGGCTGATTTATGAGACTTAGGAAGGGAAAATCTGTCAGATACATATAATTAGTTGCTCGTGGGGTTCAGTCACGTTGTTCTTCATCATTTGTGTTCTGCAAGAATTTCTGGCTCTTGAGGGAAGGCAAGTAACTCAGATTATCTCCATGACATGAAGGGTTTGTTTGGGATGCTGACCATGTACTTGCAGAGACAGGGTGCCAGATTAAACCTCTGATCTTGCAAGGCAGCCTCTCTACTCCTGACATTGGTTTTTAACACAGACCCTGTGTTTGGCTGGTTCAACAACTTGACACTGCAGCAACCTCACCTCTGCTCATGCTCCCCTGCTGTCATCTGTAGTCACCCAAGAGCAAAGTCCTTGGGAGACTGGCTGTGGGGGGACATCTGCCAATAGTGGCCTCCATTTCTCCATGGAGGAGAGATGCTCCAAGGGAAAGGGGCTACAAATTTCCTTGGACCTCAGCAGGAAGGTTGTACTAAGGAATTTTTGAGCATCAGTTTTTCATTATTAACAATATTCAAATATATAATAGATATAATATACTTATTTTAAATATGTTATATTTGAAATCCTATCAATTATCAGTCATATGTTGACTTGGTAAAAAACTCACTAGTTGTGCTGGGTCTTCTGCCCAGTTGTATTCTGTGTCTGGAAGCACACGTGTGACAGCAGAGCATTAGCAGTCATCTTGATGAAACAGCTCAGCATCATTACCATATCATAATGATTTTTTCCTTTTCCTTGCTAGACTTGCAGCACATTCCCCAAGATGAAAGGGTCTCCATGAGCCTGAAGGGAGATCTCTACTTTGCAAACGTGGAAGAAAATGACAGTCGAAGTGATTATTGTTGCTTTGCAGCCTTTCCAAGACTGAGGACAATTGTACAGAAAATGCCAATGACACTGAAGGTTTCCCGTTGTAAGTCTGTGGATGAGCAGCCTCTTGTTTGCTCTTGGTTTTCTTTTCTTTCTTTTCTTTCTTAACTCCCCAGGTGCCAGCCAATGCAGACGTGTGTCCTGTGTCTCCGAGGCAATTCTCTCTGAAGAAAATGCATGTTACTGTGCTTATTCCTGCATTAACAATCTGATTTGAAGGGCTAAATTCAACCCAGAAAAGCTGTTTGGTCCCAAAATTGCCCCATTCTTCCCCCTGGTCTCCCTCCACTTTTCCAGATTAAGGAAATCCACTTCTCTTGCAGTCCAGTGAGTCACAGATGGATGGGACTTCACTGGGTCTTGAGAACTTTATTTGGTCACCTGAAGTGCTGGTTGGGGAGGACTGTGCTTTCCAGGTCTTTGCAGGCTGACTTGAGCATCAATTAGTGACACACAGGGCATTTTTTATTTGATAGAATCATACAATGGTTTGGGTTGGAAGGGATCTTAAAGTTAATCTAATTCCAACCCCCCTGCCATGGGCAGGGACACCTCCCACTAGACCAGGTTGCTCAAAGAAAGCCCCATCCAGCCTGGCCTTGAAGGGATGGAGCAGCCACAGGCTCTCTGGGCAACCTGTGCCACTCTCATAGTGAAGAACATCTTCCTTATATCTAATCTAAATCTCCCCTCTTCCAGTTTGAAGCCATTACCCCTCATCCTATCACCCTTTTCACAAGTCCTTCCCCATCTTTCTTGTAGGCCTCCTTTAGGTACTAAAGCCTAGAGACTTTTATTATTATTATTTCTTTATTGAAATGTGTAGGGGAAAATCCCTTTTTTTATTAGTTCTCTATGTTCACATCTTTGTATTCCTGCAGTCTCCAAGGGTCTTGTACAAAAGATGGTTTCAGATTCTGAGTAGTTTGGGGTTTGCTGCCCCATCATCCCACGATAACAAACTGGTACCTCAGGCGGTGTAAAACCACGTGGGGTGGGCAGCTCTCAGTGTTGGAGGAAAAAAATACAAATACCCAAACCAAAAAAGCAGCAGCCTTCTAGGGCACACTCTCAGTTGTAGTAAATCAGCAAAGCCCCACAGAAGCTGGTAGAACTAAGACAGCTTGGCCAGTTGGAGATCCATTCCACTTTGCTTGACTCTCTTTTGGCTGTAATAGTTTCTGATATCATTTGAACTACTGGCTGAGGTTGCTTGTGCCCTTAATATCAGTCTTCTGTTCCACTAATACTGCTGACCTTTCAGGCTTATGCAGCCCAGAAAGCCAAGGAAATTCTTCTTCATGAATGAAAGCCTAATATTTAATATATGATTTTGAGAGTTTTCTAGTTGGGATTAAAAGATAAAGGATTAGCAGTGGGTTTGTATGTCTTAATACTTGCTTAAACAGTATCTTGGAATAATAATTGTGAGAAAAAAAAAATCAAAATTAAATGGTGCTCTCCATAAGCTTTTTCTAATGGGTCCAGTGCCACCCACATGTATAGACAGATTAGAGAAAATGAGACAGGGTTTTAGCTGTGGGGTCACTGCTAGCCCTGGCAGTGGCCAGCAAACCACTTCAGTGGCTTGGTGAAAGCCACAAGACTAAGTGCAGCCAAAAAAAAAGAGGTGTTTACTTAAAGGTTTTTATAAACTCAGTTTGAGTCCTAGGAATTAAAAAAGAAAAAAAAAAAAGCTTAGAAAAACTTAGGCAATAAGAAAAAAAAAGGGGCTGGGTAAATGTTATAAAATTGCCTTTTAGTGGCCACTTAGGGTTTAGTGATATTTTATTATACTAGTATGAAGTGATTTTTATCACCCACCAGATATTTTGCAGAATAATATGCATCTTTAAAGAATTTTCTTTGCATTTTAGAGATTCATTGTTCATCTCTTGCTTTATTTTGTTGGGGTTTTTTCTTTGTTTCTTTCTTTTATGGCAGAAACTGGGGGGGGTGTCATGTTTTTATTTTGACTGGTTTATTGTTTCTTTTGATTCTATATCAACTCTGCATGTTTGTGTTTGGTTGTCACTTTTATTTATTTCAGTTAAGCATGCTAATGACTCAGGCTCACCTAACGCTGCTGTTACTAAGGGTGAGTTGAATGCATCTGTTATTTAGCCTTTAAACTGAGAATCTACCAGCAGAGATGAAATAGGAGCTGCTGATCAGAAAAAAAAAAAAAAAAAAAAAGGAAAAAAATAAATAAAAAGAAATCACAAAAGCCTTTTTATTGCAATGGGATGGATTTAAGTGGTCCGTGGAGTACAATTTGCTCATCTTGTACTTTTTGACAGAAATCTAAAGGGTTTTTAACAAAGAGGTAGTTTTCTTAAGAAAAGAGCATTCACAATTTATAATATGATGTAAGGAGCCTGACATCCTGGGTTTCTTAATTTACCAATTCAGAGCAGGAGCCAGGGTTGGGTGCTCCAAATCTTCTGGCAGTTAAGAAGATGATGGTGTTAGACACCCAGGGTTTGAAACCATGAATTCATGCCTTAAAGGGTCACCTTGGGGAAGCTTTACTCCAGGGTGAGCTTAAGGTGTAGATTTGGGTGCTCTGTGCTCATTGTCTTCACCTACAGCTATACCTTGCCATAGGTGGGAAGGGGTTCTCCTTGTCCATATATGTATATATCTCTTCAGAGGGAAGCCCTGCAATTAAACGTAATAAATGTTTAATTTAATAATAAAAATAATAGAATTGTCAGGGTTGGAATGGACCTTAAAGCTCATCTAGCTCCAACCCCTCTGCCAAGGTCAGGGACACCTCCCACTAGAGCAGGTTGCTCAGAGCCCCATCCAGCCTGGCCTGAGAAACTGCCAAGGATGGGGCTT
>JANHGL010021149.1:42805-166824 GCA_024611195.1 Ceyx melanurus
GCCCCATCCAGCCTGGCCTGAGAAACTGCCAAGGATGGGGCTTCCCCCACCTCTCTGGGCACCCTGGGCCAGTGTCTTGCCACCCTCCTGGGGAAGAAATTCTTCCTCATATCTGATCTGAATCCACCCAGCTCTCGTTTTGATCCATCCCTCTAGTCCTACCAGTACCCAACAGCCTAAAAAGTCCCTCCCAAGCTTTTGACTCTGGCTTATTTGGTTAAATTAGCTCTGGATTTATTTTGAAATGCCCACTTTGAAACTCCCAAATGACCTTGTTCTGCTGGATGGGCACTGAAGGTTTGAGGGAGGGGGGTTCCCCACGGGTGTTCCATGATGGGTAAACTCAAAGCACTGCTCAGCGCCCAAGCCATGCCCGTGAGCAGACCTAGCAGGGCTTGTGCAGAGTGACAGACACTCCAAACCCTTTTTGGTATTTTTTTCCCCTCAGAGAACTGTCTGAACACTGTCACTGCTCAGGAAGGGCAGATGGAAAACGTGTGAGCGTATCCAGAGGCACCAAAATGCTCCTGACACGAATCTGGAGCGAGACAAAGCAAGGGGAAGGAAAAAAAATCCCCCAAATTAGAAAATATTTCAGAGATCCACGTGGTCTTTTACCAAATCATCCGTAACTGACTCTTTTGGAAGAAGTAGTACCATTTGGGGATTTATTCATTACAGTGCTAATTGTTATTATGGTGATAACTTGATAGCTGCTTAACTCCACGCGTATTTCATCGTGGAACTGTTGTTTGGCAGGCTGGAACAAATGGCCTGTTGAAATCAAATGCAGGTCAATCATGTTTTATTATTTTAAACAGTCTTCCTTACAAATTGTATCTCCATTACTGTAGATTTAATAATTGCGGCGAGAAGGACAGTTCTGTTGGATAATCAAGTCAAGAAAGAGGGGTTTTATCTGAGATAATGGGCTAACTGCAGAAGAAAAATGCTAAGAAAAATAGTGTGGACCAGCAGATCAGCAGTTGAGGTGACCATAGAATCGTAAAATGTTTAGACCAGTGTACCAAGAGTGACTGAGGTGTCCAGTAGAAATGGCCAGTGCTTTGAAATCAGGACCTGAAACTGTAGGAAAAGGGGCTTCACTAGTACTGCTGCCTGGTCTTATCACTGGAGTTGTCTTCTAACTGTTACCAGGAGAAATAGGAGAGTCCTGGATGAGTCTCAAACCATGTAAATAAAAACCCAACTTTACAAACTGATGTCAGAAACCTTCTGATGGGAATAACGTTTGTGGCTTTCTTGAAGGCTAAGCAAAGGTTCCAAGATTCCCTATCTAACTTGGATTTTGTTTTATTTTATTGTAGCAAATTTTATCAAGGAAAGAAAACCCAAACTGCTGATCCCTCCTGAATCTGCTGGCAGTAGCTCATCAGTCACTGTCATCAAGGGAGGTGTCCTGCTACTCGAATGTATTGCTGAAGGGCTGTGAGTAATGCACAATACTGCACAAATTTAATCACCTTTTGAAGTAGAATTGAGCAGAGAAGCAGCTGTCTTAAGAATTACACAACTACAAATGAATATACCCACCTGCCTAGAGTTTTAAATTGAACCTCTGTGCTCAGGCTTTTTTTTTTTTTCCTGAAGTACTCCTTGTAAAGCAGCACAGAGCTAGAGTGCAACAGTCATCTATTTGTTATTGCTGTAGCTTATAAACAAGTGATTAAAATCATATCCTGGTAAGTATTGGTTTTTCTTGTTTTGCTCATATATTAAAACCAAAAACATAATATCAAATTTTATACCTTTGAGATGTTGAGAAACTAAATTAACATCAGAATTCAGCTTCTGTGGGTTGACTCATAGTAACTGTAATGTTCCTTTTCTGCTTTTGCCTCTTCAGTTTTGGTTCAATGTTCCAAAATTTCTCAGCTGTTTTCCAGTTGTCAGATCTCAGGTTTTGAAAAACAAAGTTCTTGTGTGATGTAATTCAAGATACCTGTTAAGGCAATGCCCTGCTGAGTGAAACCAGTGGTCCATCTAGCCCGGTTGCAGTGGGAGATTCTAAGTGAAGTGAAAATCTCTCTGACCACTAAACCCAGAGTGACAGCAAGGTTGCTGCTGGTTTATTTGTGATAGAGGTTTTTTGTTGAATGGAGATTTAAATCATCATCTTGTGCTGTCTGGTGGAGCCATGGGTCTGTGAGTACCAGATAGATAACTCATATCAAAGGTTGTGCAATCGTATTCCCTCTCTAAAAGCCTAAAAAATCAAGGTCTTTATCTGCCTGAGCAAAAATGTTCAGGGAGTTTTGATTTTTTCCACATGGGTTTAAAGGGCATCTCTGATTTATGCTGGCAAGATGCAGTTGGGTGCCATCTCTGGGAGAAGGTGATTTACTTGGCTCTATTGGATTGGCTCCAAGTAGCTGCAGTGAGTTGTAGTTCCCTGTTGCAACACTTCCTTGTCTAATTCACTACCCATCGAGCTAATTCTCAGGCCCACAGAGCTCCACAAGCCCACAGGTAATGAGTTTAGAGGCTTTTCAAGGTAGTTGAAAGGCAAAGCACCTGGGAAATACACAAAGATGAATTTTCATGTGTGAGAATTAATATTATGTATGAGAAGAGAAAGCCAGAAAAGACCTTCTGTTCATTTGGGGAAAAAAAGTGCAAAGAAAAAGGGAAAAAAAAAAAAAGATAAATATTTTTGTTCCACTCAAAATTTTTGAGGGAATTTTTTATTTGTTTTTAAACAAAATGTGTGTGTTTTTTTTAAATTAGGCACTTTTGAAAGAAGACAAATTACTTCTTTGTCTGATTAGCAAACAAGTGTTTTTTTTTCATTGATACCTTTCAAAAATGCAGTGTTTGCACCGAAACAAAACTTCTATTTTTAAATGCTTAAAATTCCCATTTTCAGGAGCAAAATGATCAGCTTTGCCTATATCTCTGCCAATCCATCCCACCAAATGTCCACAAACCAGGGAAGCGGATGGGCTGAGCCAGATTTCAAGTAACTGAGATCAGGGGCAGCCAAGTGCAAAATAAAGGAATTAAGGACATTTCCAATCTGTCATGTTGGAATACTTCTGTTCTGAGTAATGACAACATCAGGAGGGCAACGCCAAGGTGACACAGAGCTTGGGTTCCAGGGCAAGGGACTTCACAAGGGACTCTTGCAGGATCTAACATGATATTTGCATGGTTGTGCTCATGGAAAACTGGAATTTCTTGGAAGCTGGGGCTTTGAGTGGCTCGTGCCCAGGCACTGTGCCATGAGGCCAGATGGACAGGAGATCAAGCAGATCTGACACTCTGTATGGGCGTCGTGTGAGGCGGCGGGGTCGTGAAGCCCAGCTGGGAACGGGCAGACAACAGACTGGGCCCAGTTTCTGGGTCACTGCCACTTGCTTTGTGGCATCTCCACTGGTTAGCCACCTTGCCAAGCAGGCAGGGCACTGAGTGAAGACGTTGTAATGAAGTCTTTTCCTCCTTGTCTGTCCTCAGGTGCCCTTTTGGAGTAGGAGGGAATGAGCTCCGTCCCCTCTCGCAAGGTTCATGCCAACATAGGCACAAGGAATTCAGCTTCACGCTGCCTGGTGTTGGCCGTGAAGAACCTTTTTCATAGGAGTCCTTCAAAAAGCAGCAGTATAGACTAGTTATTTTCTATAGTATAACCCTTTAACCCTTAGTATAGCCCTAGTATCTTAACAGGGCTCAAAAGACTGAAAACTTCACCTTGCAAATCATATCCTTGAAATCCAGCAGCTCTGCTGGCATGAAGCATCCCAGCAGCAAAATATTGAACTCTAAATCCTTTTTTTTTTCCCCTTTTTTCTTTACTATTAGCCCAACTCCTCACCTGAGCTGGGTCAAGGTCACTGGAAACATGCCCAGGGATGAATCACAAACAGAAAATTTTGGGAAGATACTGAAGATAGACCAGGTGACTGCAGCTGATGAAGGAACGTACCAGTGCACAGCAAGCAACCCCATGGGGAAGGTGAAGCACGAGTTCCATGTTCATGTGGAAGGTGAGGAGAATACTTTATTAACCTTTCTCATTGTGAACAGAGGGAAATATAAGTATTGCTGGTATCATTTATTGCATAAATTCAACCAACTCCATCAATTCACTCTAGCCAAGGACCCTCCTTGCAGTTTTGACAAGCATGCAGAAAGAAAGGTCTTTAAACAACAAAAAAAAAAGAAAAAGGAAAGAATGTTTGGGGATTTATTTTTTTTTTCCTGAACCATGAAGGCTCTACAAAGTGGTGAACAGGAGTACAAAGACGTGAGCAGATGCAATACTCTAAAGATGAGAGTTAGTCAAGCAGAGATATTGATGAAATGTCTTGTGTTAACCTGAATGTCAGATCAAAAGATCTAATTATTTGACTTGCTCGTAAAGGATGTGAAAATGGCTCTGCTGGGCTGGCTCAGAGGTACATTTAGCTCAATTTCCCTTCTTCTTATTTCCATCAAAAGGGAATGCTGAGGGAGGACTGTAAAAATGCAGTGGTACTGCCCTTCTTTCCCCCTCCTTCCCATGCTTCCTTGCAATCAAGTTTGCATAGGGAGAACCTGAGCTGAGTGTGGCTTCTGCAGCCCCTGACAAGTGCCCTAAAAAAATATAAACCAAAATAAACCAAACACCTTTCAACTCATTTTAAACACAGTTTAGAAAATTAAAATATGACAGACTCCCCAGGGAAGTTGTGGAGTCTCCTTCTCTGGAGAGATTCCCAACCCTCCTGGACAGTGTGATGCTGGGCCCCCTGCTCTGGGTGACCCTGCTGCAGCAGGGGGGTACCAGAGGGACTCTGGAGGTCCCTTCCAACCATCACCTCATGCTGTGAGTCTGTGATTCACACGAGGCAGGTGCAGATGCTCTTCTCCAGAAGCAAAGCAGAGCTCCAGCAGGATTTAGAAGAGCTGAGCAAGCCCTGAAGTAGTATCACTGCCACTTAAACTCAGTAAAAAAATATCAAATGAGAATCCTGAAGCATGGCTGTAAAACTTGCTGAAAACATCTCTTTAGTGACAAAAAATGCTCCAGCCTCTGCTCTGAAGAGTTAGAAAAAAAAAAAAACAGAAAGAGAAATCACAGGCAGTACTGAAGTGTTGGAGTCTGCCAACTGCCTTGTTTTAGTCTGTGCTGCTTCTCTCCCCATGGTCACGAGGAGTCCTGATGGGACTAAAGTCACTTCCAGCTCCCTGTTCTGTATTTACTCATCAGAAAGGCCTTTTCTCCCAGTATGTGGTGAATCATCCCCATTCCCTTGACACAACCTTGTGCCTTCCAGTCTTCTCCTTCTCCTTCCTGGAAGTGTGGCAGAGGGGGATACCAGGGCATGGCAAGTTTTCAGCTGCGACGGAGGGGAAGTGCTGACTCCTAGAAACTGTTCCAGATGGTTTGAAGCATCTCTGCTGTAACTGAATATTTTAACAATCTGGCTATGATTTTTCTCGGCTGTAAAAATGGAATCCTTCAAAGAAATTGCAGAAGCTGCAAAAACCCCTAAAATACCAGAGAAATATCATTAATTAAGCAGTTCAGATTGTTGACCCTTTTCTTCCCCTGGTCTCTAGAGGGAGGAGAGCTTTCCAGCAAGTTCTTGTTCCTCTCATTAACAAATGAGCCCTTTAAAAATAAATAAATATCTAAAAAGAAGGAAAACATCCCATTGTAGCCACTGCAATATAAAAATTGCTTTTTTCAATGGTTGTTACATTCCTTTTCTCCATGTGTAACTAATGTTGCCTGCTGTCACTAGCAAGAATTCTTCCTATTAGGAATCACCTCACACGCAGGGTATCAAGGTAAAATTGAGCCCAAACAGTGTCTTCTGCTAGAATTTCTAACCAGCAAATGTCACCACCATTAATCAGGGGTGGGCATGTTCATCATTCTTGCAGCAACTCCTGTGCCTGCACTCAAGGGCAGATCTTGAGTTGGTGGAGGTGAGCATTAATTTGAGTTGGCTTCAGGGAGGTTGTGCTGATGTGTAGGGCATCCTCGTACCTGATGACAGGCTCTGCTCAAAGGATGGGTGCAGAGAGAAGAAAATTAAACATAGAGGAGAAAGTATCTCAGTTATTAACCTCCATCCATTCTCAATCTAGTGCTGCTGTGTAAATCAGGATTTTCCTATCGTTTTTGCACTGTGTCACATTTTCTGTTCTTCTTTCTGGTGTTCGAGGGTCTCAAACGAATCCACCAGCCTTCAAAATAACAGTCTTAATTAATGATATTTGCATGCAGTCCACTCACTAATCCTACAGCAGTCTGAGGGCAAAGATTCAGGCAATTATTACCAAGCATATGAAAATATTCAGCTAGCAAATTGCTTGACTGTTTGAGCATTTTAATCTCTCTGTGCAAGGAAAGATGTAGCCTGAAACATTGCAGCAGGCACAAAACTCTGTTGTTTTTATTAGAATGAGGGAGAATGATTAAAAAAAAAAGAAAAAAAGAAGCCCATAAATTGTCTTGACTTCAAATGTTTATTTTATTATTGTATATAATCCTCCAAGCCCCATATAAAAAGTACCTACAACCTCAAACTCTTGTTTCTATCACAGCACCTGATCTAATGGTACCTTGATCTTGACTGAGGCTCCTAGGCTGTGTTTCACAGAAATAATTATTGCAATATAATGATTAATTAGAGCAATGATATAATAGCTAAGGGCCCTTGCATTTACGTCTTGGAATACTTTCATTACTCAGCTAGAGAAAAATGAAATAGATTAAACTAATGTGAGCCAGATCCATGGCTGGTTGTTTTAATCAGGAACAAACTCTAGTTCCATGTTTCCCTGGAAAACTGCTTCAGTGGGGTAACAGACCCCAAGGTGGTCACTGCATCTGAAGTTGGTGATGATACCCCCCAAGCAGGGTGGATTGCCAGCCCTGGGGAAGGTGTGAGGAGAATTTGAAATGATTTTAACAAATTGGGAAAGGTCTGGAATAAAAAGGATGGGCTCTGGTAGGCACAAGTGCAAAGCAGTTCTCATCAGGCAGCATTAATTGGGTTCATCAGCACAGGGTGGCAAATGTCTGGTGGATCACAAGCTGGACACGACTTGGGAATGTTAGTCTGGCAAAAAAAAAAGCAAAAGCCATCCTGGAAAATATAAAGATAAGTGTTGTTGTGAGATAAACTACCCATAACTGGTAGGGCTTCATGTAACAACCAGTTTTACATCATGCACTCCATCAAGGCTGGGGTTTAGTCAGGGCAGTTCAGGAGAGAGCAGCAAGGGTAGTCACAGAGCTCAAAGGCATGAATTTGAGGGGGGAAAAAAAATGGATAGATATGTTCAATTTAGGAAATAATGAATCTGAGGAACACACAGCAACCTTTAGAAGCACCAAAGTTTCTTCACAAGTAGCAAATTGTTCTGCTTCTTCCCTGGGGATAATACAAGACACAATTGTCTGAAATTGCAGCAAGGCAGAAATTGGTTAGATGTGAAAAATTTCTTCTAGTTCCAGTTAGAGTGGGAGGCTGTGAAGCTTTGGATCCTTTGGCAGTGGCTAAGGTGTAGATGACCCTGCTTTGTGACAGAAAGATGGATTAGATGCCCATTTTAGGTCCCTTCTATTTTTTGGACCTTACATTTCTGTAAAGACATAAATCTCTTCATCAAGTCCCCCCCAATGATAACTCTTACCAAGGAGAATATATTATACAGTGAAATATTTGCTCTATTTTGTTGCTCTTGGGCTGTCCAGTTTTTGCAGTTGCTATGAATTTTGTCTATTTAGTTATTCTTATGTTTGGTCTACTTCTAATTAGTGTAGCAGATCTACCAAGAAAAAGGTTCTTCAGCCTTTCTGTGAAATTACATGTCATACTTGGCAAAATCTCATTGCCTGTGGCTCTGTAGCTGCATCTTGAGGCAACCACAGCAACTCCCAGGCTGAGAAAGGAAAGCAGTGGCATGATCTGTCTGCAGCTCCCTGAGTGTGTGCACTGATGAAAATGGGAAGGGATCTGTTGGGTAGTTTGTGTGCCAGTCCATGCTTGGTGCTTCACCTCCTCCAAACCCAAAAATACCCTGTCTCAACCACTGTGTTAGTAGCAGACCTCGTGGGGAAACAGATTATTCAAGGCTGGTACAAACCTGGCCACCCCCATGCCTTTGACTTGCCTTTTCCTGATGAAACTGTAATGTATATGATGGAGAGGGAAGGAAAAAAAAATCTGCAAAAACAAAATGTTCTGCTGCTTGCAGAATGTTTTTTTCCTGGAGTCAAATACAAGGAAGCTTAACAAAGTATGGTCCAGTCACATGCTCCAGTGGGAGAGGGCATCTGGCACAGTGTGAGGGAGGTGGTGGCAGAAATTTGTCCTGTGTGAGGGGAATACAGAGGTGGAGTCATTTCAGTTAAGCTTTGGGGTCTTGCATTTCACCTTCAGCTGTTGCTTCGTGGATGCTCTACCATGGACATGGTGGATTTGGTGCAGAAGCTCTCACACTTCAGGGGTGTTGTGTTGGGGTTTGGTGGTTGTTTGTTTTTTTTCCATAGATCTCTATGAATATGAGCAGTGATGCTTTGTTTTAGCATATCAGGCTGATAACATCTGGAGCTGTATTACCAGGCAACAGCTCTGTTAATCTTAAAAGCTCTTTATGAGCATTAACTAATGAATCTTGGTGGTTCCCATACATTAGCTCAGCCTTTGCAAACAGGGGAAGAGACCCAGGGACCTGCCCAGCACATGCAGAAGAGGTAGTGTCAGGTCTGGAATTGGGATTTCAAAGTTTGGTGCTTCCCAGGGAGAGGTAAGGCTGAATTCAGGGCTGTGTTTAGGATTGAGGCAGCCCACTGAAGGGTAAAGCAGGCTCAGCATTCAGTCTGTGGAAATCAGATTAATTGCTTTTCCCCACCCCCTCTCGGTTCCCTTCCCTCCCTTCTGGTTGTGTTTTTTCAACTCGGGGGCTGCTCTGCAGAGGAGAGGGTTTCACCAGAGCTACCCCAGTTTAACTGGCAGCGCTGGGAAAAGAGGAGAGCAGAGGGATGCAGCAGCAGCAGCACTCTGCTGCTCCTCTACCACCACCCTGTGGACAACCTTCCTGGGAAGAGAATTCTCTCATTCGAGGGAATGTTTCAGCATTCCTAAGCGTTTCGGGTCAGCCTCTCACCTGGAGACATGATGGAAAAAACCCCCAAGATTTTGAAAATCACAACCAGCACACGGGGGTGGGTGGATGGAGATGCTGGTCCTGATGCTCCCAGCAGCCTGGGGCTCTTGCTGCTCCCAGGCAAGTCCATGGGAGCCACTTGCTCGTGCCTGGTGAGGGGGATTTGAGCTGGATGGGTTTTTTGCATCTTTGTTTGAGTTGCTGAAACAGTCTCACCTCATTTCCCACAGTCTCACGTCTGAGGGTCGTTGTGGAAGTGCTCAGGTTTCCCTCCTTCCCCAGCCTCTCACCTTCCCATTTGCATTTGTTTTCCACTTGGATAAACACCACCCGTTCCCTACTCTCCCTGACACGTTTCATGAAGTCTGAAGGACGGAGCTCGATGTCTGCTGATGTTAATTTTACCTTCTTTTTTTTTTTTTTTTTTAACACCGATTTGCAAAGAAACACGGTCCAGCTGCACAATGGGATGCTAAGAGCAGCCTGGCAACTGCTGGCAGCGCTTGCCATCTCCTGGTGGACCATAGCAATAGCAGGGTTAGACTTATCTCACCTCCTGTCTCTTTCCAGAGCCTCCTCGGTGGATAAAGGAGCCCGAAGGTGGTGTTTACAGCTTAGGAACAAACCTTGTCCTGCTGTGCGAAGCCATTGGCAACCCAGAGCCAACCATTCAGTGGAAAATGAATGGGATGCCCATCGACAGTAAGTGCAAAGTCCAGTGGTCTCCCTTGGGTAGTAGCTGGGTGGGATGTGTTAGAGGGAACACACAAATCTTAGTGATGGCTGGTTTGACATAATTGTAGATGGGAATTAATATTTAGATACTTAATAAACCTAATTTTAAATTGAAGAGACTGTGAGTGAAAGCAGTGGGCTGTGGAGTGGTGAGTTATTGTCTCTGCTTCACCCTGTAATCATAGAATCATTCAGGTTGGAAAAGACCCTTGGGATCATCCAGTCCAACCATTAACCCTACTCTACAAAGTTCACCCCTAAACCATGTCCCTCAAAACCACATCCAAACAACCCTTAAACACATCTGTTGGGGATCTGGGATAGCTTGTGGTCATTGAGGACCATCAGTGTCAGATGGAATTCACACTGTCAGATCATGGACTCTACAGTTGTGTTTTCTCCAGCTTCTTATACATTTTGGGTCTTTCCAGGCAGGACTTTCAGAGGGAGAATCTCTGCCAGAGAGATCAGCCTTACCAACCTTCAGCTTCAGGACAGTGCTGTGTACCAGTGTGAGGCCAGCAACAAGCATGGCTCCATCCTCTCTAGTGCCAACGTGAATGTCCTCAGTGAGTACCTTGCCAGGCTTTCCCCTTTTCCCACAACTCTGGGTTTCCCCACAACTCTGGGTTTCACAGTTTTGATTTATTAAGTGTATTGTTAATCTTTAATTTCAGTTGTGATGCTCAGTCAGTTCTTTGAAGAGAGTGATGGGAATTTATTTAACAGTAGAGGTCTCTAGAGGAAGCAGAGCTGGGTCTGTTTCCTCTCCTGGAGCACACTTTGCTTTCATGATCTGACATGTCCAGCAGTCAACCACCATTACCTTTGTCAGTGAAGCTTCTGGGACCTCAGCTGCTCAGTGCAACTGGTTCCAAAAGGCAGCAAACTTCCCATTAAGTGGCTGAGCCTTTGGCCTTTGTTGGAAAAAGGCATGAGGCAGGGACAGTATTTGTATTCCCACTTCTGAAATGCAGTGCTGTATCTTGTATCTTTTTTTTCTGCAGATATTGCTCCCTTAATACTGACCTCAGATGGTGAAAACTATGCTACAGTTGTAGGCTATAGTGCCTTCCTGCACTGTGAAATCTTTGCCTCACCCACAGCAGATGTTCGATGGTAAGTCACTGAGAGATGATGTTTTCACATGAAACAAGTTCATCCAGGCTCCCCTAACACTGAAAAATGTGATAGTGGTTCCTTTTTGTGGAGTTAAAATTAGAAATGGGTAACAGAACTGTATATAATAGATATATTATTGTTTTATTCATTGAGGACTTTAATGCAAGTCCTCAGTAGAAGTGTGAGACAAGTGCTGGGATATTCCTTTCACCAATCCTGCTACAGCTTCATCAGCCTTAGTTTAACACTGGCAACTTTTAAAATACAGACACATTCTTGAGCTGAAAACATGAGTTGAAGAGCATATTTCCATTCTGCTGGAAATCACTGGATTGTCATAGTACTTCATAGAATCATAGGATGGTAGGTGTTGGAAGGGTCCTCTGGAGAGCCCTCTGGTGCTCAACCCCCCTGCCAGAGCAGGATCACCCTGGGAAGGACACCCAGGAACAGATCCAGGTGGGGCTGGAAAGCCTCCAGAGCAGGAGACTCCACAGCCTCTCTGGGCAGCCTGGGCCAGGCTCTGGCATCCTCAGAGGGAAGAAGTTTCTCCTCATGTTGAGGTGGAACCTCCTGTGTTCCAGTTTGTGACCATCACCTCTTGTCCTATCCCAGGGTATCACTGCAAAGAGACTGGCCCCTTCTACTGCTCATGTCTCTTCTCTCCACATGTTGAGGTAGAACCCCCTATGCTCCAGTTTATCCCCATTATTCCTTGTCCTATTACTGGGCACTACAGAGCAGAGCCTGGCCCCTTCCATTTGACACCCACGTCTCAGATATTTATAGACATTCAGAAGATCCCCAGGTCCAACTTGACAGGTACAGTAAAATTGTGGGTGACAGCTATGGCTTAAAGTTTAGACTTTAGTTTAGATCGAAGATTTTTATGGATTACAGTTTAGACAGCTATGGATTAAACTAGCCAGACTAGTTTAAAGACTTTGCTAGACAGTGTCAGAGTGGTTTTGGTTTGCAGGGAGCTGATGTCCCTTTATGATTTGCTGCACTTGCATTAAGTGGAAGCTCATCCTGACTTTGACTCGGTGGCAGACCTGAGACCAGCTGTCATAACTCCCTGCAATACCCACTAACCATGAAATAACCATTCCTGCAGCCTTGGAAATAACCTGTAACTATTGTCATCATCCTTAGGACCAAGGATGACAGCATAGAGCCACTTTCCACTCTACGTTATGAGCTGAATAAGAATGGCACCCTAGAGATCAAAGAAACAAAGAAAGAAGACTCAGGCTCATATGCTTGCTGGGCTGCAAACTCAGTTGGAAAAAGAGCAATCACTGCTAATCTGGATATAAGAGGTAATGTCTCATTTGCAAACAGACCTTTGACCTCTGCTAAGGTGTCATCTTCATTTTTTGGTATTTAGTTGGTAAATATTCAGTCCAAGGTGCTGATTTATTCTGTGAGACTATATATTTTCTGCATGCCGAGACCTGAAATTGCCATATATATGTCTTTGTATTGTCTCCATCTCTCCCTATGGTTTTTCCATGCTCAGACTGTTTACTTTCTCCTTGGCACTTGCAGGAGCTGTGTAAACCACCAAAGCAACTTGGAGTTTACTTCCCAGATCCATTCACTTGATTATTTGGAAAGGATTTTTGAGAACACAGGCTAAATGCAGTGGGCTGCATAAAAATTTACTTAGGACTTAGTGCTTGCCAATAAAAAAAACAACAAACAAACCTTAAATGCACAATTAGCAAAGTCCTCAAAAAGGATTCTCAGATTCAGGTTTGCTCTGACAAACTTGAGAAAAAAAAATTGCTTCTATTTCCATCCACTCCCTTTTGTTGTTGGTTTTTTGTTTTTTTTAATTTTACAGTGATCATAAACATGAAACTATACAATGGAATCCTCAGAGAGCAACACTGCACTGTAAAATAAATCCAGCCAAGTGCTTTCTTCTTACTTATTCATCTCTTTCTGCCTTCAGACTACAGCCAATTAAAAGAACAAACTTCATTGCGAGTAATTTTGTCTCACTTGACTTTAATAAGCTTGTAATTTTTCTTGGATCGTTGCCAAAGCCTATTTCAAAATGGCAATTGGACATAAAAATCATATGCAAACCTAATTTTATATCATCCATTTCATAACTGTCTGCTAACAAGGATTTTCACTGGTGACTTGTTTTGTTGTGGTTTTTTTCTTGGTTTGGGTTGGCGTTTTCCTTGTTTTGGGTGTTGTTTTGGGGTTTTTTTTATGGTTTTGGAGGAGTTTTGGTGGTTTTTGTTGTTTTTTTTTGTGGTTGGGTTTTTTTGTTGTTTTCTGGAGCTCTCTGGTTGGGAGTGAAGTAAAAAAACAGGTTTTCAAGATTGAAAATGAAATCCTGGCAAATATTTTTAAACCAACCACCCTTCACTTGAGATGTTTGTACATCTATAACCAAAAAAAAAATGACATGCTCATTGCTCCTAAGGTTGATTTTTATATATGAAGTGCTTGGTGAAGATTTGATGTCACAGTCTCTCCTAATCCAAGTGCTTCTCTCTGATCAATCAGATGCTACCAAAGTTGTTGTTACTCCGAAGAACCCCCGAGTGTTGAAATCACATTCAATTTTATTGAAATGTCAGTCAGAGTATGATTCACACTTGAAACACAGTTTTAAATTATCCTGGAGAAAAGATGGTGATGAGCTGCCAGTCAACAGCACAGAGGATGGCAGGTAAGCAGGCGAGGAAAAAGGGGTTTCTTGATCTCAGCTGTATGATGCTGGAACAGGAGTCTCAATAAACATGAGACTTAATAGCTTGAAATGCAAATTGATGTCTGCAGGAGTTCTTCATCAGATATGTGAATAGAGCTGCATTTTATATACATGCCAATATAAAAAGGAATGCAACTCTTGAGTGTTTTGAGCCATGGATTTGTTATTTTATTAACTCTCTCACCCTTACAGCAGGAGATGATAAAAGTATTGGCTCAGACTCAAAGTACAACCCTAACCTCAGGGGTTTCTTTCTCCACTTCAGTGAAACTAGTATTTTTCTGTGCTTTACACCTGTTTGACCAAAAAAAGGCCTCATAATATTGAATTAAAAAGGAGTTTCTGAGATTCTGCCTAAAATCAGACACATTAAAAGCAGTGAGTTTTTCCTATATATAAGTTTAGAACTTGCAAGTGCAGGTTGAATTAATACAGTGCCCTTCTCTTGTGTTTCCATTGACCTTAAGAAGATGGAGCCATAGGAGGGGACCTACAGTGGGTAATCAGAAGTCCAATTCAGTTATAAATTCATTACCACAGAAGAGAGATAGTTTCCTAAATGCTGCAGTGCTGGAGAGGCTGACAGTCCTCTTGAGGACATGTAGTGTGGGGAGATAGCACAAAGCAAACACCATATCTGCCCCAGAGTCCCCAGTGCGTGGGTCAATGCCAGCTTCCCCTGGTGCATTGGACACTAGTGGGTTGGAAATGCTCAGTTTTACTCAAGCCTTTCAAAAAATTCAGACATAAAGCCTGTGTATCTCCCTCATTAACGAGGTGCCAACATTCTGGGTTCCAGACATTCAGTTGTTGCATATCAATGGGGCTCTTTTCAAACCAACTAACAGCCAAGGAGGCCAAATTGCTCCAAAAATACAAATAACAGCCTACAGCACTGTGTAAAATACAACTACAGTTAAGTTTGAAAGTGATAGGCCTAACATGCAATTATGTAATTCAAAACATGCTGTTAGCAAGTATTTTTATGAACAGGCTTTTTTTTCTTCAGCAAACAAAAGCATCTGTCTGTCATCTGCTTATCTCACTGATTTTTCTCATCCTTATTTGGATGTCGTTTTTTTCCCCTCTGTAGGATAATTCTCAACAGGGACAGTCTGTTCATATCGAGTGTGATGATGGAGGATCAAGGGGTTTACACGTGTGTGGGTAGCACTTCCCTGGACAGTACCACAGCCCAAGCACAGTTGGTTGTTCTTGGTAAGTGACTGTTGTCTGGGTGTGCAGACAGCTCTGTGTTGTACATGATGTCATCACAGTAATTCTGATTTTGCTGCTTCAATTCAGTTACAACTCAATTTCACAGAGATTCAATGTCCCTCTCACTCGTTAACCTCAGTTGGTGTTGTCCTTGTATTTCTTGGAATGGGGGTGCTGATGCAAACTTCATTTGTAGAATTATAGAATGGTGGGGGTTGGAAGGGACCTCTGGAGATCGAGTCCAACCCCCTTGCCAAGCAAGATCACCCAGAACAGGACACACAGAAAGATCCAGGTGGATATTGAAAGTATCTAGAGAAGGAGACTTCACAACCTCTCTGGGCAGCCTGTTCCAGTCTCTGTCACTCACAAAGTCAAGTAGTTTATCCTCATGTTGAGGTGGAACTTCCAGTGTTTCAGTTTTCTACCATTATGTCTTGTCCTGTCACAGGGCATCACTGAACAGAGCCTGGCCCCTTCTACTGGAAACCCACCCTGCAGAGATTTGCAACCATTCATAAGATCCCCTCTCCAGGCTAAACAGCCCCAGGGTTCTCAGTCTTTCCTCATAAGAGATGATCCAGTCTCTTCATCATCTCTGTGCCTCTCTGTTGGACTCTCTCTAGTATTTCTCTATGTCTCTTGAACTGGGGAGTCCAGAACTGAGCACAATACTCCAGATGTGGCCCAACTAGTGCAGAGTAGAGTGGGGAGGAGAACTTCCCTTGACCTCCTGGACACACTTTATGCACCCCAGGAGACCATTGGCTTTCCTGGCCACAAGGGCACATGTCATCATTGTCCTACCTAAGATGAGACAGACTTTTTTTCTCAGTTTAGGAGTCACCCACAACAGCTGTAGGAGCTTTCCCAGGCTAGAAAGTGTAATAGCATATTAAAAATGGTTCTGTTTTGATGTCCTTGGTCAGTCCTTCTCCTCCCTTTACTGGACATTTGCATATGACTTACTGCTGGACCATTTTTTGAAGACAAACATAAGGCTGTTATTTAGAAGTCTAACTCCTCTGAAGAACAGTGAAAGTTAAACACCTAAAAGGAATAATTATCTTTGCAAATCTGAGAATAAATTATTGTCCAGTGGCAAAGGGCAAGTCCACAGCAGGGAAGAGTCTTGACCCAGAGAGCCTGAAGCTTGACCTTGTGTGAGTATCCTTACAACCTGCCTCTCTTCCTGAAGGACTACTTGAAACTAGGAGAGTGAATGTGTGGGGTGATGTGCAGTCCTTTGCACATGTGCCCAGGGATGTCAGCCAATAGATAAAGTTTCTGTTTTGTGGAGTTTTGCATCATTTTCATTCCACTAAATTTTGCCACAAGCTGCATTTTTATTTATTGCTGGGAGTGAGCACAACAAGAACTAAGATGATCTGACCTTCCAGGTTTTTTCACATTTTAAATGAATGGTATTTTTCAGTATATTGTAAATTAAGATGCTTTGCACATTATTCATGGTGCTGTGTTTTGTGGTGCTGTATAATTCAAAATGTTTGTAGACCATTTGTTACATTAGTTATGAAAATTTCATGAAGCACTTCATTCCCCTTTAAAAGGGTGATTTGAGAAGAGAAAAAAAAATTATTTTTTTTTTCCCCTTATTTATTGCATATAGGAAAAGTTTTGGTGGATTAATAATATCTGTTAGCTTCCAAACAAAATATTCTAGTTTTTTTTTTCCCATTAAGGATTTGTAAGATGGTTAAAGAACTAAATATGACACAGATGGAGACATCAGAATATGGGTAACTAAGAGCAAAAGAAATATTCAGAAATACTTGTAGGCATTTGTTCTCTCATTAATGAACAGGTAGAGAGGAGAAATCTTTAAAATACTGAATTTTAATAGCAGATATACTCCAAAAGCAGAACACTACAATCCTGTAGATTAAACTCTTGCCTTCGTGGTATTTCCCAAGTATAGCAGAGACAGAGGAAAGAAATGCAAAGAAAACTAAAAAAAAGGAACAAAACAACCCAAATATAACTTTTTTTATCTTTTTGGTGTACCCTGAGATAAACAAGAAAACTCAGTATTGCTATTTAAAAAATTCAGTACAAGCACAATTAATTTCTTTCACAACGACAGAGACAGTGCTGGTGGTTGAAGCAGCTCTTTTTCCTATAAGAAATGACATGCTCAGCCAAAAATGTAGCTGGGACACTAGGGCAGAAAGTCAAAGACCTGAAGTTGTGCAATCTCATGTCCTTGGTCTGTGCATTTTTCAGTGTTTGAAACAGCAGCCCTGTTTTTAAGGAGGGGGAGCAAGTGTGTGTGTGACATTGGAAGGATGAGGGGTTCCCATCAGCCCCCTGCAGTGACAAATTACTCTCCTGTACATTCCAGTTACCAGTCTAATCTGATCCAACCAGACTGCAAACTGGCAAAGCATAAGTAATATCACAAATTATAGATTTATTTTAGTTGAAAGACCTTTAAGGTCATGGAGTCCCAAGTGTTAACCCAGCACTGCCAGGGCACCACTAGTCCATGTCACTCAGCACACCACAGCTCCATGGCTTTGAAACCATTCCAGGGATCATGGGGACCCCACCACTGCCCTGGGCAGCCTGTTCCAGAGCTTGACAACCCTTTTGGGGAAGAAATTTGTCCTAATATTCAACCTAAAACCTCCTTTGATGCAACCTGAGGCTGTTTCCTCTTGTTCTATTGATAGACATCTGTCAGTCTGAAACTACTAAATGTGAAAGTGTTCATTTAATTACAGACAGTTTGGCAAACAGCCCATGCCATGGGTCACCTCTTCTGCCCCTGATGCTGTTGAGAAACAAGGTCATGTTGCAGACATCTGTCCCCCTTTGCCTTGTCCCCAGACTGGGATGAGGAGCAGCCTGTTTCAGTGTTGCTGGCAACCTCAGTCCTGGTTGCAACCACATCCCTGAAAAGAGATCTGTGACATCAACAGGGTTGTCCCATGCTTGGGACTTATATAGTCAGTGCAGTGCAGTTATCACACCAACCACCATCAACTCAGTATTCTCTGGACAGCATTAGTTGAGCTGGCAGGTAATGAATTTTCTCGTTTCCTTTTAATATAGATCCCCATGGCTGGGATAATGAATATTATCCTTTCACTCATACTCCAAAAGGCCAAGTTCAATAACAGTTGGAGCTGAGTCATCTTCTACCCCTCTGGTTTGTACCGGAGTAAATCCGAGTGATGCTAATAAAACTTTCTGCTAAGAGCACTGTCAATATCTATTAATGATTAAATAGATCTCACTGTTGATTTGAGAAGGAAAATCTGTAGCTGCAAGCACAGTAATGAGAGTAGATGGAAATGAACTCCAGAAGGGATAGTGCATTGATAGGAGAGAAAGCAAGAGCAGAAGATTCAGCCTGGTTGTCTGTAATAAAAAGGATCTTTACAAGAAATTCTCACTTCCCTAACTGTGCCCATTTTGAAATCAAAAGGTGTTTCACCACCACCCTCACTGAACTCACTCTCCCAGTCCTTCAGAAAATGCCAAGACTGACAGAGCTCCTCACACACCTTCATTCTTTCTCAGATGTTCCTGATCCTCCAGAAGACCTTCAGCTCTCAGAACACCAAAACCGAAGCATTCGGCTCTCCTGGCAAGCTGGGGCCAGTCACAACAGCCCTGTTAATGGTATGAAGGGTTTTCATAGCATCATCTGGAGCCCTTTAGCATCAGGGCACCTCATGGCTGGTGGAACAAACCCTGCTCACAGCCAGTTAATTGATTTTACTGTGACAGGCAACGCGTTGTAAGTTCATTTCCACCCTTACTGTCCATGAATTGGTTTATACAGGCTCTGCCTTTTTTTTTTTTTCTTTTCCTTGGGTTCTTTTCCACCCCAGAATCAATTATAGAGTTTGAAGAGAACCAGTGGGAGCCAGGGAGGTGGCAGGAGCTGACCCGAGTCCCAGGGAATGACACCACAGCCCTTTTGGCACTGGCCCCATATGTGAATTACCAGTTCCGTGTGGTTTCTGTGAATGGAGTGGGAAGGAGCAAACCAAGCAAAGCTTCCCTGCGCTATGCAACACCTCCAGCTGGTAAGCACTGCCATCTATTCTTACTGAATATTACTTGTTTTAGTGTTTTGCTGGGAATAACAGCACCCTGCTGGGTTTTGGAGAGTGTGAAGAAGTTCAAGGCCACTTCGATGCTCAGTGGCAGCCCCGGGATGCCAGGGTGAGGAGTTTGTGCTGCTGGGGTTGAGGTGAGGACTCTGTGCTGCTGGGGTTGAGGTGAGGACTCTGCTGCTGGGGCTGAGGTGAGGAGTCTGTGCTGCTGGGGCTGAGGTGAGGAGTCTGTGCTGCTGGGGCTGAGGTGAGGAGTCTGTGCTACTGGGGTTAGTAGGATGTTTCCCACCAGTTTATGTCTAGTTCTGCTGGTTGTGCACATTTAAAGCTCTTTGTGGACAAGCAGCTGCTGGAGAAGCTCAGGGTTTGCAGGGAGCCTTTCAGTGATGCTAAGCTTGTCAAAAATCTCCATTCACGGTGCATTTTGCACCGTGACAGGAAACATTCTGTCCCTCAAAGTCATTTTAGAGGCCAACTGTTCAGCACAGCATTTGCATTCCTTGGCATTTTTCTTCCTTTTTCTTTTTTTCACCCCCTTTACCTCAATTTCAGGTCCTTCTTCAGCTTCTCAGCTGTGTGCACTGCAACTAATGACACACCTTCTGTTTACTGTTCCCATAGGGACAAAAACTTCTCCCTCAAAATCCCCTTACATCTGGTGCTGGGAAATCCAAAAGTCACCATTTCATGTTAGCTGGTGGCTCCAACCAACAAGGGCACTTAGGAATCAAAACTGCATAAACAACCTGTTTTGGTCACAGCAGCTTTTGCTGCTCCAAGTAATTAATCTCATGGATGGTTTTAGTTTAGGGTGTCTTTCACTCTTAGTAATGTGGAACTAAGAAAAGTTTTTTGCACCCTTTTGGATTGCATTTAAACAATAGCTGCAAATAAACCCCGGGATATGTAAATTAATTAAATTTTGTCACCTGTGTGATTCCAGCTCCAGACAAGAACCCAGAAAACATCCGAGTTGAAGCTTCTGAACCAAATGAGATGGTGATGAAATGGGAGGTAAGGCAAATGTATCAGAAACAAATTCTTCTTTTGAGCAGCAGTTTCTAAAGCAGTGTGAGATTTATCAGGATGTTGGTTTAATATAATTACACTAAAAAAGAAATAAAGGGTCCCTTGGCTTTATCTCCCTTCCCTACCCATGTTTTTAAAGAAATATTAGCAAATCCCATAGGTAGGATCCTTGATGCTCCTGAAGTCACAGATGAAGTTGTTATTGAACTAAATATGTTTTGGATTTCCCCCCCTAGTTTCCTTTTTGTTTCAAAAGGCAATTTTTTGCATCTAACTTAGCAGGTTATTAAGAAATATGGAAGCACAGTGAGAACTCCCCAGAGTATGCTCCTCTTCTGTTCATCTTGCATACAAGAACGTGCTTAAAAGAGCAGTGATTCTGATCTGATTCTCATCTGCAGCCAGACCCAGGGATGGTTTGAACACAGCTTCTGCCCTTCCAGCCTGGAGCTTTAAAGATGACACTGCACTTGGCAGAGACTGTGAACTTCAGTTTTTGTTACACAAGAGTTAAAGGAATCTAGATAAAGCTCCCAAGCAAGAGTGTCAAAAGAATTGTGGAAGAGTCTTGAGGATGGTTTCCAGTCTTCAAATTCCCTGGTTTTTTAGGCTTACAGCTTCTGTGCCAGCAGTTAAGAGAGATATATATTCCTTCATTTAACACAAATTTCAACAACAGTGGAAGGAAGCAGTTTACAGGAGATTTACTTCTCAATCTGCCACTCTCAGTGAAGAACAATAAACATTTCCCTGGTGTGAATTCATGCTTTTGGCTGTCATTGCATCAAAAGGAGGTGGCCTTCTAGATCTACTGGCTTGGCTTTGAACTGAGATGTTTTCTGTATCACATAGCCCAGGGTCAGGGGAGAGAATCCTGCCTCTCAGAAGAAATGCAGAGCAGTAGTAATCAGCGTGGCTGGGAAATGCTGCTCTGACCAAGGCTTTGTTGAATAGAGACCAAGAGCTTCTCATCACTTGGCATCATAATCCACTGCTCAGACAGGGCAAAAGTTGAAATGCTAAACCGAGACTGAAGGGAGAGAATGGGATGGAAAGGCTTTGGTAAATCTTGTTGAATCATTTAAATGTCATAAACAGGATCTCTGTTTATTTGTGGTGCCTCCTGCCTGCTTTTCAGGGGAAACTCTAGACACTGAATTTGCTATTTCTGGCAGACAAAGGCTACAAAAATGATGTTAATCTGCCTATTTTGGATTATGAGTCCAGATGAGCATTAGTGAGTAGCTCTTTGGCCAAGGATTTGCAGCATTAAGGGAGATCAAAATAAGAGTCAAGCAGTGCTGCAGATTAACTCCAAACATTATTTTTTATTAGGAAGTTTTTGCTACTTCAGCTTCCCTTGCAAATCCCATTCCCTGGGATCTTTGCCATGGAGATGATTCTCCCAGCAGTGCCTCATAGAAAGCTGCCCAGTGTCTTGCTCCTTCATTACAGTCATCCCAAAGTTCCTCACACCTTCAGAGCTGATAAGTGGGAATTTTTGCAGGTCCCCCTCTTGCATGAGGAGCACCAATGGGGTTTTGATTTCTGGTGGCACGTGCAAGTCAATGCCGTTTCATTTCAGGCTTCTGTGTGCAGCTTGGATATGTATCAGTTATGTATTTCATATGCATGCTATATAATTTAAATATTATTAAAAGTAGGCTACATGGTGGGAAATACCCACAGCTGTTTAAGGGAACTGAAATAACCCTCATCACTTTTGGTGACCGGTGAACTTTCTGAATTAAAGAAGTACATTTTCAGAGAAATAAACTCAACTGCAGAAGGTCTCATGTTGAGCCATTCCTCTGTGTCTTCTAATATTTTATAAATTCCTGTTAATTAGATAGGAACCGTGCTGTGATGAATTCTTCAGCTGATCAGGAAAAAAAGAGGAGCACAGCAGTTGCACATTAAATGTCCAGGCAGAGGTTCAAGCATTTGGTGCGTGTTTAGCACAAATCTAAATTTTAATGACCCAGCTTGCTGTGCTCCATAAAATTCTAAGATAAAATGCAGGTTTTTAGCTGCACTAAAAGGCACAGGCAGCCGTGTACCAAAATGTGCATTTTAGTTGTGCTAAAAGGTGTTGCACGAGAAAGAAAACCTGTGGCAAAACCAAAAACTGATGTGTACTGGATGCAGAAAGATGTCTATTAGCAATTATTCTGGTTTTAAATCAACTGTTTCTCTCCCTTTCATCCAATTTTTGTCTCAAAGTCATGCCATTTTTCTACCTGTTGTCTTAAAATTAGCATAGCAGCAAAAAGTTCAAGCTTGCTTTTTCCCCCTCTTTTCTCACCTGGCGTTGTGATACACTCTCCAAAATCATTCCAACTTCTCCCCCCAGCTGCTGTTTCGTGATTCCTACAACAAAGGCAGCCAAGATCTCTTTTAACTTCTTCCACAGCCATTGAAACCCGTGGAGAGGAACGGGCCGGGGCTGGAGTACAAAGTCAGCTGGAGGCAGCGGGGAGTCGAGGCAGACTGGAACGAGGAGATGGTGAAGAAGCATTCCCTGACCCTGAGGAACACCCCCACCTTCGTGCCTTATGAGATCAAAGTCCAAGCAGTGAATAATTTAGGATCTGGTCCTGAACCAAACGTTACCATTGGATATTCGGGAGAGGATGGTAAGAGCAGCAATGGGCACGTCAGTGCTCTGCAGGGTGGTGGGATGTGGAGTGATGGATGAGGCAGCCCACAGCCAGAAGGGTTTAAATGCCAGTGCTCAGCACTGATGGGATCCAGGAGATGCAGACAGGACTGTTGCTGCTGTGGTGGCTGCCAGCCTGCTGGAGTTGGAGGGGAGTTGTTTGGAAAGGTCACTTGCACTTTCATTAATCTCAGTTGCTGGCTTAATGGGGATATTTGTTGGAAGGCCACAGTCCATAAGAAGTCTATGAAGTGTAGCAGTCATTGTGTTGTACTTAGTGGGGGGAAAAAAAAATAGTCTTTAGCTTGTCTGAGGACCAATTCAACAGTTTAACACTGTCAAAAGTTAAGTACTCTGGGAATGAAGTAGAAACACTCAGGCACTGGGTGTTTTAAGTGAATTTATAGGTGATTCCTAGGTACATCAAGTGTTACTTTGTCCATTGAGTCCTGGAAGAACAGGTCCTCTTCTCCAGCCTGGTTTTCTGCCCAGCAGTTTTCCGTGGCTTCTGGGTAGCACAACCCTCCTCTCAGACCTCCCTGTATCTCTGGAGAAGCCTTCCCCCACTTTGGATCTATTCCTACCCCAAACCCCCTCCCTGGGTCTTCTCAGTGTCTGCCCACCTCTGACTTTGAGCCCTGCCTGTCATCATCAGCTCTGAATGGACCAGTTTGATGTTTGCAATCTGCTGACTATTCCCTGGTGTTCCACCAACATAAGGTCTTGGTGCTGTTTAGACAGGAAAATCCCCATCCCACACCTAGAGGTGGGGAGGAGAAAGGTTTTGTGGTACGTTCCCTGTACATTGCATGGCAGAACAGGTGGTGAAGAGTGAGAAGGGAGAAAGAAACCCCACAACATCTTTGTTTTCTTTGTGTGTCTGTGATGGATCTAATTTTATATCCATCAGTGGAAAATCTTCCTTGCAATTCAGTTGTCAATGGATCAAGGCTGTTGGGTTTTTTTTTCAGGCGTTATAATAGCTCTTTGTGTTGTGTAGTGATTAAAATCCTGCTGTTTTAATGAGCTTAGTTGTAAAATGAAATTGATTGTAAAAAAGAAACTTCATGATTGCCTTCTTGAGTGCCGTGTTAATCATTTTTTGTTATTCTTCTCACTGCTGTAAGCATTACTTGTAACAGGAAATCATAAATACTGGTGCAAGAAATTCATATGTCCCAGTACACCTTTATTCCAGTTCTCAGCTGAAAGCCCTGATATGGCAAGATGATGTTTATTGGCCCATTTCACCCACTGGATGCAGGTGGAATGGCTGTTTTCGTGCCTGCAGTGAGACTGCCTGAACTGCCACAGCTTGAGCTGAGAAGCCAAACCCCGTGGCTGTGAACAGTGTGAAACTCAGCTCTTGTAATTGTCTTTAATACCTTGTTTTTACAGTTCCAGATGCTGCTCCTTCCGGCGTATCTGTGGATGTCATGAACAGCACACTGGTCAAGGTCTTCTGGTTTGGAATCCCAAGGGACAGAGTTCGTGGACATTTAAGAGGCTATAAGGTTACATATTTCTTTTTAATTACTTGTATATATTGAATAAGCTACCAAATGAGTCCCAGATGAAAGATAGATGGTGAACTCTCATTTCTGGGAAGATGAGGGAAATCAATATCATGTTCAGCCCCATACAACATGATTTGTTACAGAAGTACCCATCTCGATGCAGGTCAGTTGGTGGAAAACAAAAAACATGCTGGATGGGAAAAGACATCACCCAGAGAAACACTTCCTAATGTTTGTAGGAGACAGAAATTATGGGATGATTCCTGGTCTAGAGCCCTTCAGTGAATTCCACTTAACAGTTTTGGCTTACAACTCCAAAGGAGATGGCCCCGAAAGCTCCCCCGTTGTGTTTGAAACTCCAGAAGGAGGTAAGACAAAATGAGATTATGGGATGGAGGGAGGTAAAGAGAAGTTGTCCATGTAACCAGGCAAGTTGATTTCCTTGTTTAAAGTGATTGTAAAATCTCAAATATTCACAAAACCCTTATATAAGAAGGGGGAACTGTAGGTGTCAAGCTAAATTGTCCTCACTAGTATGTGTGGAGACAGGCCTGTTCAATCTTCTTCTCTGAATGATAATCCCTGTGTCTTCCAGTTCCTGAACAGCCACGTTTTCTAAGGATCCTCAACTTTGACAAGGACTCTGTCACTCTGTCGTGGGGACTTCCCAAGAAAGCAAACGGCCACCTTACTGGCTACATTTTGCAATACCAGATAAGTATGTGCTCATTTGGCTTTGATTTTAGAATGTAAGCATTATTTAGAAGAAATAGAAATACTTTATATGTGCACAGTTACTTACAAACTAATTTAAAGGGATATTTCTGAGTTGCCTGTAGCATCAGAACAGAGTCTTTGCATGGCCATGTGTGCACAGCCTGCTAGAGGGCAGGCTGAAGTCATCTTCCAGAGCTAAAAGATTTCCATGCACTTTTCCCATGGAATTTTACCTTGCTGCCATGCCCTATTCCACATTTATAGGCTCAATTCAATCATTTCATATTTGCAAAATACACTCAATGTGGTAGTTAAGGAGATCCATAATCTGTAGGTGGATTCTACTGATGTGAAACTCATTCAATGCAAAATAATTTGTCATGAGGATACTTTAGCCATGTTTGTTCAGATCTTTGTATTATGTACCTCCTCCCTGTAGAACACCTCAGCAGAAAAGCAGACAACTACCACCCGAGTCATTTTATTGAGTAATCACATTGGGAAATTACTAAATACCAGCAATATTTCCTTTTTTTTTCTCACCTGTGAAAGAATTGAGTAGCTGGGAAGAGTCTTTGAGCAGATAACCCCAGTCTAGTTGCAGACTGCACGACAACACCAGCTGTAGGGTGTAGTGACAATTCAGGATATTTTGTATGTTCTTTGAGGATGGAAGAGGATTAGACTGTGCCCTATTTTAAAAAACAACCAAGCCCTTCATGTATTTTTCACTTATCTCTGCTGATAACAGAATTACTCTGTTGCCTTTGCAAGCAAGGAGGCTGCATCTTCCTTTGCTTTTGACACCTGGTCTAGTGAGAGGTGTCACTGCCCATGGAAGGGCCCTTGAAACTAAATGATCTTTAAGGTCTAACCCAAACCACTCTGTTTGGTCTAAACCCAAAACCACATCTCTAGGATTCTGTGACAACAGGCAGAGAGTGGATTCACCAATTCAGGCACTTTGGGAGTGGCAACCCCTCCTTTGGCTGCCAGCTGTGCCAAGGCACAGCGAAGCAAAGCCAGCCACCCCTTAGTTTGCTTGCAAAAGCTTGCAGGTGTTTGGAAGCAAAGCATGAAGCAATTCATATATCTTTAATGATCTAGGAGACAGTAATTTTTGCCTCCCACTCAGTATGTACATATCCAGAACCAGAGAGTTTTTAAGAACAGTAATAGCTCACCCCGTAGTTGGGAGATTGACACGGGCGACGTAAATCCCATTGAAGTACTCGGCAGGAAGGTGAAAAATGCTCATTCTGGCTTCACCCTTCCTACTTTCCAGCAAGGCAGGGACTCTGCTGTGAGTTGATGGCACGTTTCATGCTCTTTCATGCAGCTCTGACTCCACTGCCTTTTCCCTTCCAGTAAATGAGACGCACGAAGTCGGACCCCTGAACGACATCGGTGTCACCAACCGCTCCACGCTCAGCTGGAGGCTGTCGGGGCTCAGCTCCAGCACCAAGTACAAATTCTATGTCAAGGCTTGTACAGTCAAAGGCTGTGGGAAGCCAGCCACAGAAGAAGGACTAACGATGGCTCAAGGGAGTAAGTGGATAGACAATATGATTTGATGTGGGGAAGCTCAAACGCTGATAGAAAAATCTATTGAGAATATTCCTGGCTTGACATTTCCTTTGTAATTAGAGGAAATAAATTTGTTTTTCTTTTCGTGAGAAGAATCGATGAACTTTTTTAACACAGCCATGCAGCTCTTCTGAAAAGGAGGGTTTATCTGTTTCATTTTGCTGTGCTGTGTTTCTAGTCCCACCATTGAACCCTTTAAGCCTTACAAGTAGAATTGAATTGCAACAACAGAAAATTGAAGATCTAAATAATCCATTCTCAGTAATAGAAAAACAGATTCTGCCCTTGCATGAAGATTGCCCAATCTGGGACATGGCAAATGCAGATGAACATGAAGTTGACTGTAGCGTGTTTGAGCCATTATTTTATGATTATTTTATCAGAGACTGCAAGTGAGCATTTGTGTGCCACTTCTACCCTGCCCTAAGCCACTGATGTTCAGTGATTTAAAGGGGGATTGCAAGCACTATACGATAGCTCATCTTTCATATTCAGCTGAAATGAAATCAAATGTACTGTGCTCAGCAAGTCTGAAAACTCTACAATGCCAAGGAACAAGTTCTGGTTATTAATCAGAAACTGCTGCTGTGCACTTACCATGGGGAAGGAGAATGAAAATGTGATAAGCAAAAGAGTCCTGGCTTCATCATTTTTAGCAATGATAAGAGTCTGGAACAATGTTGATATAAAATAGAAAAATGTCCCTTGTTGCACAACATCCTATTGGACTTCTAAGCTGTGGAATCTTTCCAGTTACTGGTAAAACAAGTTAAAAAACATGTCAAACTCATCACATCCCTGTTCAGGATCAGTCCTGAGCAATCATCCATTTTCTCAAGTAGTGAAAATCCTTCTCAGCTGTCTTGTAGCCTCCAGACTCATTGTAGTGTTCAGGTACTCACATAGAAGTAACTATTAATCTATCAGCATGGCTTAAAATTCATTCTTCATTAAGGAAAGTAAAAGATCTTTTTTTCTTTTTCTTTTTTTTTTTTTTTCTTTGTCAAAAATACACCATTTCCCCTCATTAGTTATCTTTCTTGGCTTTCATTGGACAGCCAGAATAATGCATTTTGGCCACTTGAATGTCTCTAACTTCTTTTAATGCCCTTGCCAGGTTTTATCAAACCCATCTCTACCTGTTATGCTTAAAAGGCCAATAAAGTTTCCATTCATTTAATTCCCATTCTCTTCTTTTCCCAAGACTTTGTTTCAGCAGTGGCCACAACTGATTCTTCTGAACTGCTTGCAGAAGGGAGCAGTGTAATTAATAAAAGCTGCAGGGGTCCAGTTCTGCAATTAACATGTGCTCCTTGCTGCTTTTCAAGCCACCCTAAATTAGGACCCTGCATCTGTCACTGAGATGCCATTTGAATTTCCTGTCTTTTTTGCTGGATAAATTGTTTGGATATTTTTCAACTAAACATGAGAGGCTGAGGGGAAAAAAAAATCACTCTTTTCGGTGACCTTCTTGGGGTTTTAAGCTGTTATGGGAAGCAAGGCGATTGCTCAAAATTAAAACAATCTCTCTTTTTGAGGAAAGGGAGTGATTTCAAAAGTCAAAGTTTATTATTTAAAATGACCCACATAAATGACAGATATAAAATGTGCTGCCCTCTGAAATGAAACTCTGTGATAGAGCACTTCAGGTTTCTTTGGGTTTTGATTCAGTGATTCTATATCCACTATGTTCCAGTCTTAGTAATAAAAACATAAAGCTCTCATTGTTCATTTTAAGACTGAATAGCTTCCACTGCTGTAATACAGCCCTTGCAGGCTGTGCCAGGGCTCTTTCAGGATTTCATGATCTGTTCTGCCAGGGGAGTGGAGATGTTGAGGTAGAAGCCATGGATTCAGTCACATATATATTCACATTCAGGAAGGATTGTCAAGCCTTGGAACAGGCTGCCCAGGGTGTGGAGTCCCCATGATCCCTGGAGGGGTTTCCAAGCCATGGAGATGTGGTGCTGAGGGACATGATTCAGTGGTGACCTGGAAGTGGTTGGATTCCATGATCTTAAATCTCTCTTCCAACCAAAACAATTCTATATTCTCATTGATATACTTGTTCTGCATCACTGCTATTGCTGGATTTCTTTGCAGCTATCCTTGCTACTACTGCCTGGAAGCAGAAATAGAAGTCAGTCTCTTGCTTTTAATATTATATATGCAAGCATGTGTGTATCACCACTAAAACCAAATCTGTTTAGGGAGAACTGTTGTGCTCTAAATGATAATTTTGCCAGTCTGTAATTTATGTGCGACCCATTTCCTCACGATGAGTTTGCAGTGCCACAAATGACTAAATTTAGTTTAAAAAGTTTCTCTCAATAGAAGATAGAATAATAGAATTTCCTCTGTAGATAAATAGGTGGATCATAATCTTTCTCTACAACTGCAACACCTTCCTCTGGGAATTAATCATATTCAGCTCAGGTCAGTGAGTGGTTATTGATAGGAAAAGACCATCTCAAGCTCACATCTCTATTTCTTCATCCTCTGCCATGTCCTGTCTGGTACAGGTAGAGCCCTCTGCTCTGCAGTGCTGCCTCTCTCAGACAGGGCTGTTCCTCTCTAATTCCTTAACAGAGGAAAACCACACTTTAATATTTGTCTCTAAGATTAAACACAGGCCCAGTGGAATTAGTGAGAAATAGGCAATACAAAAGCTTTCATTTATAGCATCCTTGTTGGGTGACTCAATGCTGCTGGCGTGGGCAGTTGGAGCAAAGTTCATGAACTAAAAGGCCTCTTTCTTATGAAAGGTCTTAAACCCAGCAAAAATAAGTCAGATATGAAACACTGATAGACTACCAAAGATTTTTATCAGTCATTGGTAAAATTCTGTGACAATCGTGAAGAACCTGGGCAGAAGGATATTTGCATTGCACTGCAAAAGAAATAGTAATTTCTACTAAAAGAAATTTAATTTTTGTGGCTTTACCTTGGTTTCATTCCACAGAAGAAGGTATGCTGTCTTTAGAAAATGAGTTTTACCTCCAACTTCTCATTTTCAGGCAGTATTTCTTAAATGACCTAAAACTAATTAACTTTCCCCATGAAAAAGTTGATTTCCAAATGGTCATTAGCCCTCCAAGCATAATACAGAATAATGTTCTTACATAAGAGAAAAAAAAATAAAATTAATACAGCAGTCATTCTTTAACACAAAGCTTCTTTTCACCCAGAGCTACCAGTGTTTCTGGAGGATTACTAACCACATATTACATGTTGAAAATGATTACTGTGTGTCCAGAAATTCAGGCCTTAATGAAAAATTCATCCAGAGGAAGCTGTACAACTATAGTTTTATTTTCCAGAGAAGCCAGAGAATAGAAGTTCACCAGTTCCATTATATTTCAGTGGCAATTGGCATGTAACTCCCACAGGCTTTTTGAAAATCTTAGCTGCAGGGTACTAACCTCCAAGACACACCACAAAAGGAGGAGAGTAAGCATTTATTACAAAATGTATGGGTTTAGTTCTCATTTGCCATAGGCACAGTGGAAAAAGAAAAATACTACTGCCTTAGCCACGTGTAACCACTCATCTTGATACCAGAAAACCCCCTAGAGATGCCCTCATAATCAAGAGAATCTGATGAAATCTTAGTGAAACGTTTATTTTCATGTCATTTTTGCCACTCCACTGGTGCTGCTTCTTTGTCCAGGGGACCTGTAGCCCATCAAGCCCTTGTAGACATGGCACTTCAGGACACGGTTCAGTGGTCAGGATAACATTAGGTAAACGTTTGGACTTGATCTTGAAGGTCTTTTCCAACCTGAATGATTCTGTGATTCTGCCCTGCAAGCCTGGGCATGGCACAGGGGAAAAGGAATATGTTGCATATTGGTGCTTCTCTATCATTTCAAGCAAGAAAAATAGGCATGTTAAAGAGAATATGCTAAATATGTCAGTCTTGGAGTACTTGAAGGAAATTTTTGGATGTTTGGCTTTCCTATTTTTGTTATTTTTCTTTTGCTTTCTCCTCTTCTATCAGCCTGCCCCAGTGTAGCCAACACAGAGAGCTAGAGAAGCAGCAGCAGAAAAACAAATTATTACTGGTCCTCTTGTCCGAGCTCAGCTTTCTCCTACAAGTGACAATCAGCACATACAGCTGATCACTAACTCACCTATAAATTCTTCTCAACAGACTTAACACACAGCAGGTTTACTAATTTCTGTAGCTTGAAATATTCCCACTTTAGCATGAATTACCTCCTGCACGAAAGAAGCCCAGAAGATGAAGGATACTTGTGATGCATATTTATACATTTTTAATAGCCAGGCAGTAGGGGAAAACTAATGAAAGTTCAACTTTTCATTTTTTTGCAGCAGATGTATTTAGACAGGTATGGTTATAAAGTAAAATGCTGCCCACAATTAGTATTTTGCCTTTTTTGTTGTTGTTGTTGTTGAAGTATGTTTTATAACAGATGTGCTAACTTTTGGAGAACCAGCACTCTTGTAAGTCTTTGGGGGCAGTTCATATTGTTTTTCCCTTTATACCATAAGCTTCTATAAAAAAAAAGCTGTGTTCTGTTGTTCTCATAAATCTTGAAGCCCAGCAGGAATATTGTAAAATTGCAGTTCAGTGTTTAATGTTCATGTGAGTCCCATGGTATTGCTGATAAATAGTGGAGGAAGATGAGAAGTGTTGGTGATATGCCTTTATTACTAATGCTTCTTCTCCCTTATTGTAGATTAAAAACCTAACCCAACTGCTTTCAATTTTCTGAAGCTAATTTCTGCAGCTCCCTGACCTTTGACTATGTTGAGCTTTTCCTTATCTGTGTATCTTTGCTTTTATTTTTCAGGATGCCTACACTGCTTTTTCTATTCCAGCCACCAAACTTGCCCCAATTAGCAAAGCTTTCTCCTCTCTAGGTGCTTTCTTGATTGTGTAACACAGACCAGAAAGAAATGACGTGGAAAGAAACCTCAAAATCTCCCACCACTGGACACCTGAACAGAGTTTTAAAGGAAAAAATGTTGTCTAGTGTATTGGGATAGGTGATGATAAGCAGCGTGGAGAGCTGGTGGTAAATCCCCTCCCATGGCAGGTTGGGCTCAAACCCTCATTCCATTTTGTGTGTCCCAGCCCTGCTCTCTGTGCCAGGGAAGCTGGAAGGATTGAGCAATAAGTTGTCAGCAAAGTTATTTATATATGATTTTTTCGTTCATATTGTTCCCCCTTTCTGCTTCTGACCAGTCAAAAAGAGCACCAGATGGAAATAAATAGGTGATAGACATGAGTTGGTTAAGTTGGTTTAAGAATACACAAGGAACCACAGCCCTGGGCTACCAGTGAGCTCAGGGTTAAGCATTTTGTTTACCAGGAATTCAGGAGAAATGCTTCCCAAGAAGATTCAGGTTGTGTAAAAATGGGATGGTGTGGTTGTCATGGCACACACGAGTGTTATGTGGGATTTAAGATGCAATGGGTTGAATGATCACTTTTATTCTTGTTGCTTTATGGACACTGTTTCCATCAAATATGTTTTCCTGATGTCTTGATTTGAGAATGTGTAATTAAAATATACCTGTGGTATCCTGTTGCTTAATTTGCAGTGTGATTAAAAATTATATCTTGGTTTCACATACTTCATTTAGCAAAAGTTACTGATAGATGGATTAATTTATGCTAATAAGCTGTGCTTCAGTATCAGCAGTACTTCAGCTGTGTGTCTTCTCTCTGGGTCCCAATGGTCTGCTAATTTAACTGCTTATTGTAATACATGTATAGTTGCCTTGGAAAACTTATCTCAAACTGCTGCTTTGATTGTGCTTGGATTTGTCTTAATCTTTTTTTTTCTTCTTTTTCCCTTCAGCTGTCAACTAAGCCTTAATCTCTGAAAGCTTCTTGCTTTGCTTGTTTACTTGTTTAAGTATTAATGAGCATTGTTTTACTCTCAGTGCTAATTGGTCAAGTAGTTTTCAAGTTACACTGCGTGCTCAGCCCTTAGTTTGGACAGCTTTGGATGAAGTGGGTGAATTAGGCATCTGAACACAAAGAGTTAGATGCATTAAGAGTAGCCCCCCAAACTCACTCTCCTGCCATCTACGTTGGTTGCTGACCTCTGTAGATGTCTCTCTTTTTTTGTCCTGTTACCCCTAAAGGCTTTTTTAAAGGAGTTTATGGAATACCTTGCAATCAATGCAGGCAGAAAGTGGCATTTTGCAAGTGAAAAGATCCTAAAACAGGGCTACTGGAATTTCCCTTCTACTTCTTAATTGAGCCTGGTACAGGCTGCCCACAGAGGCTGTGGAGTCTCCTCTGGAGACTTTCCAGCCCCACCTGGATCTGTTCTGTGTGTCCTGCCCTGGGTGACCCTGCTCTGGCAGAGGAGTTGCACTCAATCTCCAGAGGTCCCTTCCAACCCCTACCATTCTATGTTTCTATGAATACTAAACTCCTCAGGAACATTTATTTGCCTAAATATCGACTTAAAAGCAAACCTCATCTATGTCTAAAATGGTGTGTGTTCTGCAGGCATTGTGGAATTTAAAAGGACAGGGAAAATGACTGTCGGGGGAGAAATGAGTTCGAATCCCAATGTTAATTTTTTCCATGAGACATATGAGAATCCATTTCCAGATAACAAGCTGCCTGTGCTTCCCTGCTGAGTTCAGTTCAATGGGAGAAGCATCAAACCCCAGATTATCTGTACAAAGCAAGCCCGTTTTCGAGTTGTAATTTTTTAAGCACACATTAGTTAAAGCAGATCCATAATCCCCCATCAATATTAACTCTCATCCTGGGAAATGTACAAACCCCTCCATAAACATCAGGATTACTTCAGGCTGCTGTTTATTTTTTTCTGATTGAATATTAATAATCAAACAAGGGGAGATGTTTTGGTGGGTTGGTTTTTTTTTTCACTTTACTGCCTGCTTTTGAAAATCAGATTATCTGATGACAAATGTCAAAAATCTTTCTGTGTCGTGTTTGTCTGTTATTTACCTTATTTGTAACTGTGCATTTCTTGGGCCTTTTATTTCATTAATTCCATTAATCAATGTGACTTGAATATGTACATTCCATAGGTAAAGGGATCGGCAAGATTTCAGAAGCAGTAAAACCCACCCAAAAGTTTCACCCCATTGAGGCGCTTGAGCCCGGAACTGAATATACAGTTCGTCTAGTGACTAAGAATTGGGTTGATAACAATAGCATTTTTGAAGATGTAATTGAGACGAGGGGGAGAGGTGAGACATGGAACCCTTCCAAGCACTGAAGGTTTATTTTGAATGTAAATAAATGTCGAGGTGCAAGTGAACCACAAAAAAAATCCCACGGTTTGGAGGGGTGACCCTTGCAGTTGAATCCCATGGGAGCATAAACACCTCATTATATCCTTGGCCCATCCTGTGCTTTACTTGAGGCACAATGGCCTGGAGTGTTTACAAACCTTTACCAAACATTTTTCCCTCCTATGTGATTTTGAAAGGGTAGTGCTGTGATATAATCCACTGGCAGTGGTTTTGCACGCGTTGGGTGCAGCTCTAACTCTGCTTTCTTGCTCAAAACTGCTTTTGCATGAGAGGCTTAACAATCCTCTGTTCAGCTTTCCTGTTTGGCATTAATCCTTTGAGCCAACTGCTCTCTCAGAATTACCTTTCCCAAATGTCTGTATCGTGCCTCGTAGAGAATGCACCTTCCCCTTAAGTCTAAAAATGTCATGCTCTGGACATATTTCTGTCTGGCATTTCTTTAAGCTGAACGCAGTAAGTAGTGATAGACTGGTTCAATTAGGCTCCAGCGAAGAACATGTTCTGTATTTGTGTTGTAGTAAGGTGATGCCCTTTTCCTCTGATTAATTTTCTTTCTTTTGTCCACTCCTCTTGTGTTCCACGAAGCCTACGCTGGCATTTACGATGGAATTTCCACCCAGGGGTGGTTTATCGGCCTGATGTGTGCCATCGCTTTGCTCACCCTGCTGCTGCTAACTATTTGCTTTGTCAGAAGAAATAAAGGAGGAAAATATTCAGGTAAATGGATTTATTGTACCTTGGCTTTGTTCGCATGTTAATAACAAGCATCCCTCAGACTTTTCTCTCTGGAGGCTGCAAAGGCGCAAGCAGAAGCATCTAATTAGGATTTGTAGCTTTTGATAAATATCTGCCGAATGGATTCTAATGAACAGGAGTGAAACTTTGCTCTCTGGGTGAGCCAGTGTTGTGTTTCTGCCAGAGATGTTGCTTGGGCCTTTGATAGTGCTCATTGAATCTTCCAGTAGTAGAGTCAAGGTCCTTCACCAGCTGAGCCTCCGTTGGCAGGGCTACCTGCTGACTTTCCACCTGATAACTGCTGCTTGACACACAAACAGGACTTCCACAGACAGCCAAACTGCTTAACAATGAAATATTTTGCTAAAAGTGGATCTGTAATTTTCAAAGCAATGAGTAAGGGCTTAAGCCTAAGTATTTAAGTATAAATCTGATTGCCCAGAGAGGTGCTTAATGCCTCATCCTGGAAATACACCAGGCCAGGTTGGCCACATGTCCCTGCTCACTGCAGGGGGGCTGGACTAGATGACCTTGAATGGTCCCTTCCACCCAAACCAACCTGTGATTGTATAAACCCTTAAAACTGAAGGAATGACCCCAAACTTTTGATGGAAGCACGTTGGTTGTGTCCAGCAGACGTGGTGCAAGCTGCTGCCCTCTAAGTTAGGCTGGAGGTCTTGGCAGGTGGGTTTCCCATCCCACCTGTGGAAAGAAAAGTCCATGGCAGTACATGGCGTACAGATCTCTGCTTTATTTTATTTGTACAGTGAAAGAAAAAGAAGATTTGCATCCAGATCCCGAAGCCCAATCAATAAAAGATGAAATCTTTGGGGAATATAGGTAAATAGGACCTGCTTTAACAAGCATTTGTGTTTTGTTGGGGTTTTGTTTGTTACCAGATGTCATCATTATTTAGGACATTATTTTTATAGCATGCAATTAACACTGTTTTCATTTTCAAAGCAAACCTCAAAGGAGTCGAAAATAGTCGGAATATAAATTTATATCCAATATCCAAGATAGGATATAAGCAAATGTTGATGTATCAGTGGTTATTTTTCACATGTTTTTGGTTTTGTTTTGTTTTTCTAATTAACATTGTATGAATAATGTAAATATATATGATAATTTGGGTTCCTGCTGAAATGTCCACTGAAGTCAATAGAAAAGATTCTATGACTTCAGTGGATTTCTGAAACCCAGTCAGGGCCAAATTGTGTAATATGGGGAATGTTCATTTTGTGGAAGAAAATAAAGTTTGAAATACAGTAAAAGTGGCCCAAAAAATCAAACCTCTCCTTTCTTTAGGAGAACTGAAATAGTCACTTTGGCTGCTCTAAAACTACCTAACTGTTGTATGAAGGAAAATACATAATTATAAGAACTATGCTGGAAAACTGGTGTCTCTGGCCCTTAAGGGCATAAAATTTCTGTTGAAATCCCACTTATATATACTACATTATTTGTACTGAAATAGGTTTTCTTTTTTTCTGCATAATTTCATCTTTATTTAATTTTTAATGCTTTCTAATGGGACAAATATTTAGAAAGGTAAGAAAGTCCTGAGGTTAATAACTTTGACCCCCTCCTTTCCTCCCAAACTTTCTCTTCATAAAAAAAAAGACATGCCATTTCCAGAAAAGTAGCAAATATTTTCACTGTATTGATTGCACAAAGTATTAATTATATGTTGAACAGATAAAGTTCAGGTGCATTTCTCTGTCCTTCTATAGATAACATTCGCAAAGCTTTGACGCTGAGCTGGCATCAGCAAGAGCCATAATTGTTTAATTATGTACCTAATTCAGAGGGCTAATTTGTGGGTTTATAGTCTTTTAATCTGTGTTCCCAGTCCCCCTAAATGTTTTGTTCAGTCAGAAGTCAGGATGGAAGCATTCTGACTTTGACTGAAGAAGGTTCTGAAAGGTTCTTCTTCATCAGAGCCATTAGGAGGAATGGCCAATGGAATTTCCTTTCTTTTTCCCTGTCCTTTTTCATGAAATTGCCATTAAACATAAACTGAATATGAGCAGATACAGAGACTTGGAATCTGCTTTTGTTTTTCTCTCCTGCTCCTCTTTAGCAGAGAGAAACTCCATCAGTTACAGTAAGACAGCAGCAGAACAAATGAAAACAGGGAAATAAAAGCCCCGTTGTTAGTCATCTAAGACCAGACAAATGCTCATGAAGTAGTGAGATATAACCTACAGCTGATGCCTCATCCCACAACTTTCCTTCAGTTCACCACCCAAAGAAAAAGGAAATAAATAAGCCCTGGGTTTTATCCACTGTTTTGAATAATGAAAATGGCTCTTTCTGTAAGGTGCAGAAATCTTGACATCAGCACCAATCGCTGGAACGAACCCCTCAAATCCTACCCAGAATTTCCTTTTCTTTCCCTTTCACTTTTTGCCTGTTCTTCTGTCTGTCATAGGCAAGAAAAAAGAGCAAAGCACATGTTTAGTTTCCATTGGTATTTGCTTTTTTAACCAGTTCCATTGGTGTGATAAGCACAAAATCATGTCTGTGGGGAGTTCGGGTTGGGGTACATGTCCTGGTTGAGCTGCACCAACCAAGCAGGACTCATTCTTGATGTACAACCCACGTAGAAATGTTTCCCTCTCTCCTCCCTCCTGTTGCTTTCTTTCCCAATAAAAAAAAAACCAGAAAGCAGTTTCCATGCTTGCAGTGAAAATCTAGATTGTTGGAAAGGCTTTTCTTTGTTTTGTAGTGACAGCGATGAAAAGCCGCTGAAAGGCAGCCTCCAGTCAATTAACGGGGACATTAAAGCCACTGAAAGTGCTGATAGTCTGGTAGATTATGGAGAAGGGGAGCATGGGATGTTCAATGAAGATGGTTCATTTATTGGAGCTTATTCTGGATCTAAGGAAAAAGGATCAGTGGAAAGCACTGGGAGCTCTACGGCAACTTTTCCTCTCCACGCCTAAAACAGTGATTTGTGTTTAATGGTGATATTTATCTTGATTAGTACTCCACAGTTACCACATGAGATTGGAAGCAAGTTGGCAATTGAGCCAGTCAGAAACCTGACATCCAGGTAATACAAAAATATGTCACTGCCACTAAAAGATGATTTTTCCATCCTAATTTCTAGGAGTTTTCTTCTAATTAAAACAAAACAAATAATTCTTTACTATACAATATATCTTAGTCTCACCAAAACAGAATTTCTCAATGTTATTTCTATTTAAGTGCTCTCCCACGTGTTTCTTAGGTTTAGAATATGTTTCTCTGTATAGTTGGGGTTTTTTTCCCCTATATGGCTGTTGTCACTTTGTACATACATTTATATGCTGTATTCTCTCCCATACCGCGGGGTTATAACACAGCCAGAAAATCACACAAAACCAACAGGCTACTCAGCAAAGTGATCCAATGAGAGAAAAAATGATCATTGGAAAATACCAGAGAAATATATTCTATATATTGTACCACTGTTTCATAAAGAAAAGAAACCTCTTTGCTTACAATACTCCCAAATTATTTCAGTGGTTACAGCTGATTGCGACTAAGAGATGCAATTTTATCTAGAGAAAAATTGCTCTTAAAAGACAAAGCTCTGGCCTTGTGGATGGATCTTCTGTCCAGTAGCTGGCACTATTTCCTTAAACATGTTAAGCTGCAGTATCTTTTCCTGTGGCAAGGCAAAACAGGGTTCCCATCCACCATCGTTAGCAAGTCATTTGATTTGAGTCTCCGCCAGCTGCATTTCGGAGCAAACCGCTTGTCGTCCCGTCTCAGAATCTGTATATTTGTGCTCTAGCATTTCAGAGAACGTTGTGTATATACGATGATTGATATAGACACGAGTCCAAAAGTCAGCCTTGGTTTTCTTTTGAGACGAGACACCTCGCTAGCATGAGTCTGTATAGCTGTGTAGGAATGGGTAGAATTGCTTCGCCACATGACTTTGGACCAGCAAAAGTAGTTTTCAGAGGGAGTTTTGTGTAGACCAGTCCTAGAAACCTCACGTCTTTCTAGTATCGCAGAAAATAGACCTACCTGACTTTCAAGAGATCGTTTCTTTCCAAGCTGTTCAATAAACAAAAACGAAAGAAAAGAGAAAATATTATGGTATAGTTTCTTTCATATTTTGTTTACCGAATGCTGGTTTAAATCTGGTTCTTTTCTTCGCCTCTCCAACGCTAACTCAGCAAAGCTGTACAGCACATTTTCTTGGGCTTTTTCTATTGGAACCTCCTGAACTTCTTTCAAAGCATTTGTATTTTTGAATATGCTTATTTGAGTTAGAGTATCTAGGTGGCTTCATTTCTTGCACTTACAAACAACTGCCACTTCAATTTTAATGTTTTAATAGCAGGAGTAGATCCTCAAAGCCTTTTTTTTTTTTTTTTGCATCCTGATAGTCATTAGGCAAATATCCCCAATGGCTCCTTCATGGTCTCCATTACTTCAATGGAAGAAAGAGAGGAAGCAAGAATTACTCTCTTGGTTATGAGTTGCCAGTAACAGCTACAATTAAGACCCGTTAGTTGCCCACAGAAATGCAGGTTGTAACCAGTAGAAAGGCCAGGGTTGGTACAGGGCTCCCCGACACCAAAGTGGCCTTTGGTGCTTGATGCTTCTGCATATCTGCTCCTCTTATTTTTATTTTCATTTTAGCCTTCCTTAGAGGCTCTAAAAGCAAACCCCAAACAGCTGGCCTGACCCCCTCAGTGCTGCCGTGTGTGTGTGAGTGGAAATCTGCCCTGAGTCAAAAACCACCTCACTCCATGCCAGTGACTCTAATAATTTTCTTTTTATTATGTACAAAGTTTTATTTTCTGTATTTCACTCAGTCCAAATGCTGAGAAAGTAATTTTCACTTAGGAAAAACAAACAAACAAACAAACAAAATAAACCACAACACAAACCCAAATCTTTGTTTTGAAAAGGAGTGCAGAATTGGAGAAATGTGAACGTTGGCATCTTGTCAACAGAGACATTTCCCACCAGGACCTTTTTCTGCTGACTCTTGTCTGCTGCAGCCTAAACCAGATCAAATCTAAGCCCTGATTAGGCTTGTGACAACCTTCCTTGTAAGCTCCAGGCTGTTTTTAATGTGTTTCCTTTAGGAATCCTCTTGCACTAGCTCATGATCGAGGCTCGGAAGTAGAAACAAAATTAGGGAGCAAAACTGGGGTGGACTCCCCCAAAGCCTCACTGACCTGGGCACAAATCTGTGCTGGAGGGGAGGCTGGCAGAGCTCTCCCAGCCATGGGCTCACTCCAGCAGGGGCAGAGCTTGAGGCAGATGCCCTTGGGCGAGGCTGGATGTGACCCGTCTGCTGTCCCAGTCACCCCTTTTTGTGTGCTTTGGGTCACTGCAGATCAACAAAGCTCCTTGTCCCAAACAACAGCCAGGAATTGCAAATGATATTAGCATGTGTCAAATTATGGAATAATGAATATAAATCCCCCGTGCTATCACTTGCTCTGTTGCTGCTGCTAAGAGATGTTGATGACATTCCTGTGATGCACTACTTATCTGTGCCGGTATGAGGGCTTTTTCTATTAAAATTTTAATTCAGATCCTTAAATCTTAATGTTGGTGTTTCATGATGCCTCAGGGCCTAAAAAGCAGACAGTGACAAAAAGACGTGCAATGGAATTTGTACAGAACACGCTGACTTTTGAGGAATATGCCTGGTGAATATTAAATGAATGACTGAAACTCCCAGGGAATCTCACTTACCTGAGCTGCTTTCTCTTTCCCAATAATCTTTATTTTCCTTTATTTTTTTTTCTTTTTCCTCTTTTTTCTTTTTCCTTTTTCCCTTTTTTCTTTTCAATTTTTCCTTTTAATTTTTTCTTTTTCATTTTTTTTTCATTTTTTCTTTTTCATTTTTTCTTTTTTCATTTTCTCCTTTTTTCATTTTTTCCTTTTTTCTTTTTCTTTTTTCTTTTTTCTTTCTTTTTTCTTTTGTTTTTGTCTTTTTTTCTTCTTTTTTTCTTTTTTAATTCCTTCTTTCCTTTTTTTTCTCTTTTTTTTTTTTTTTCCTTTTTCTATTTCTTTTTTTTTTTCTTTACTCACTGCCTTTTTTTTCCCTTATTGCAAGGGCACCAATCACATGGTGCATGTTGAAAAGTGCAGGTCACTACTGGTTTATTAGAGATTTGCTTTCAAAAAATAAACTAACAGAGCTTCCTGAGCAGTTTTTTTGTCGTTGTCAGAAGAGGGGCTGCATTTTTTTGCCAGGGCTGTCCATTAGAGATGAGATGATGTGTGTCTGTGTAGGCTGAATAAAAACTATCCCCAGCTGTAATGCAGTTCTGAAATAGTACATTAAATCCAAGAACTTTTCTGACCCAGTGCCACACGTTTGGGTATGATGCACTGTTACATTTTGCTGGCACTACAACTGTGAGAGGGGAAATGACACTTTCAGATTTGATATCTTGGTCAACCAGGGATGCAATTTCATCCAGCAAGGAGGTGGCTTTTCCCTGGCCCCAGGAATCCTGGCTTGTGGGTTTAAGCAGCTTCCTCTAGGTATTTTTTTGTCTGTGCATGAGGTTAAACCCATAAAATCAGCTCTTCCTAATTAATAAGAAACCCCCCCACCGTGTGCTGGCTCCTGAGCAAGGGAGGCAGTTGCATTCCCAGAGCAGATTTGTTATGGATTGTTATCTCAGACCTAAAAAAATAGAAATATAGTATAATTGCACCATCAAGAACTGGTAGGAATGGCCCCAGCTTCATTCACTGGCAAAACTGTGGGACCCAGTCTGAAGAAATCCTGGCTTGCTCTTGACTTTGCTTTTCAGCAGGGAGTGTGGTACACGACTGGCTATTGACACCCATCTGGGGCTGGATCCTTAGGAAGAGCAGAATTAGGAACCAAATCTGAAAATGACTTTCCCCTCTGGGTAAAAAACATCTGTGTATAATAAATGAGAAAAGCTTCTTTGTAACTCCATTTTTTAATGGGTCTAATGAGCATATCATTGAGTGATTTACGATGTTTGTTCTGTTGTGTCCTTATTACACAAATGTTGACGAGTAGCTCTTTTTCTGGTAACATCTTCCATTGACTGAACAGGTCAGATCTGATGCATGAGAGGTTTTAATACAAGTTTTCAGGCCTTTATTATTTTTGAGTTGAAAACAAATGCTAGCACAATCTTTCTATGTAAAGAGGTGGGGATTTTTTTAACCACGATTCCACATGACATTTTGTAAACTAAATTTACAATACCATCCCCTCATCTTTGTGTGCTTCTGAAAGGAAATCCCACTGTAAATTTTTTTATAGTCATTAGTTTGCAGATGAGTGGTAAATCTAGATTATTTAACATACCTGTAAAAACAGATAGAAAGCAAGGAAATCCTTCATGGGAAGAGAATTTCCTGATTGATAATGGATCAAGCCCTCAGCTGCCTCTCTGTTAATGTTTAATATTCCAAATTAAGGGGTATAAACGGTGTTGGGAGCACCAATACATGTTTACATTGCAGCTCCATACCTTTCATGTCAAAGTCTCAAGCAATCTGCACTGATTTGTTCAGTTTTCAGGCAGGAACCAGTAGGTGGGTTTGAGCCAAAGCATATTGTCTGTTTCATATTATTATTATTATAATTATTATTATTATTGCTACTTTAAGCAAGACACTTTGTAACTTCAAGAGAAAAGAACAAAGCAAATGTGGTGTCACCGGTACGATGTTACTTTTTTGAGCTAAATGTTAGTGTGCATCTACTAAAGTTTAGAGAAACGTGTTGTACTGTAGTTGCTGTTTGTATCACGCCTATGTGCACGTATGGTTTTAAAAGATATTTTCATTTTACATGAAATACAACTTTGCTAATAAAAGTTTGACTTGATGTAATCTTCAAAAGCCTTAGCTGGAGTCAGCCGAAGTTTCTTTTTCTTTTTCGTTTGGGGTTGTTGATTTGTTTTGGTTTTTCCTGAGATTATTTCTTTGCTGGGAAGTTGTTTTAATTGCCATTCTATAGCTTGTGGTCTGTGATGGGTTTTCTTGGCCCCCCCACCAAGCTTGAGCTGCCCTTGGCATTCATTGGGACTGCTGGACTCCAAAAACCATCTCAGTGTGACCTACCTGAAGGCAAGGATGAACCTGAATACAAACACCCTGAATTCAATTATTTCATGGTATGATCATCTCCTGGATCAAGCTATTCCTTTATGTAATGTGAGCACCTATAACATGCTTTATATACTCTGTGTGGATTAACATCACACAACCTCCCAAGCACTCAGTGCTTTAAGTGAGGTGGCACGTGAAATACCTGCAAAAATAACATTATTCAGTATTAAAATACACTTAACCATGAAATGGAAAATGAAAGCTCAACACACCAGGCATGAACAGAGGTGAAAGGAGATGATCCAGTTAAGATGTGGTGGAATGCAGCTATAAAAGCAGGGTGGGTTTCTGCTTCTCTTCATTAAAGATCACCACCAAAATGGTCACTTTTTAAATATCCAGACACTTAGAAACCCATAGAAACAGCTATTTTGCTTCTTATCCCATAGGTAAGGAAAACTCCACTTAATGCAAACAGTCTGCAATCTATATTTGTTCATTATATAGAATTATAACAAACATTTTTTGTTTGATAAGGAAAATAGGAAAAGAGTAAAATATCTTTATTCCTTTGTTCCTGAGTATTCAAATAGTCATCTTTTGCCCCTCTGCCCCCACCACTATTCAGGGTTATATGAACTGTCCAAGGAGGGAGGTTAACCAGGCAGGACTGTGCTAACTAGCATTCACCTTTCAGGAAGGCATCAAGGACATCCCAAGTTTTGAGGGTTTTTTTATTATTCTTCGTATTTTGGAATAATGAAAATTACATTTTCCTCAAGAACATAATGGAGAGAAGAAAAGTCTTACAATCATGTGCTTCACTGGAGTGAGAATAAAGATGATGCTGCCATAGCCAGGTGCATGGGCTGCAGTTCCCAGCTCACCTCATCCCACAACCTCAGCTGGCTCCCAGATGACAAATCCCTAAGCAAAAACTTGAGGAGAAAATATGGGACCAGTACAACTTGATTTGGTATTTTGCTTTTGATACCAAGCTGGAATTATTGTACTATTTTTGGGGCAGAGCTTTATTGCAAATGCTCAAACATTTCATTCTGGTCTCCAGTAATACAATGACAAGTCATTACTTTGAAGCTTTTACTGTTTGTTAATAAACTTGAAATACAGAGAAGTCAGGCAGCCAGTCACCCAGTTGGAAATACCAGCAGCCTCACCTGCTGCAAACTGGGAGCAACCCTGTGGCCAGCACTGGCTCATTCTCAATTGCTCCTCCTGAAGGTAACAACACCCACCTGGTGCTTCTTTACTAATTATCCCAGTAACCAATCAGGAGCCTTTCCTTTCAAGGTGCTAATTAGTTGCCTTTATAGCTGCAAAGTGTTTCCCTCACCTGCTGCTGGCTGAGAAAGCACCCCAGGGGTGCTGAAGCTCAGTGTGTGGCAACAGGACTGGGAGGTGAAGTTGTGTCTCCTATGCGTTTGCTGGGATGGAACTGGAGCTGCAGGAAGATCTCTGCTTGTGGGGAGGTGACCCAGGCACCCAGGTAAGAACATGCTAATGCTGGGGAACTGGATTTGTTGCTGATTTACCTGAAAAGATCATGTGAGAAGCTGAAAGAGCAACGTGGGAAGGTCAGAAGACTTTTTTTGGGGAGGTTTCCAGGGTTGTGATCCTCTCCCAAAGGGTTTTGCCACCCCAGGGCTGGTTTTCAGTGTGTGCTGTGGGGTTTTCCTCTTTCTCCTGCCTGGATAATGGGGTTGGTCTGTGTGTTTACTGAAACAGGTTTGTTATTTTAGGGCTTCCTGCCCTGCACAAACTTTGGGTTTTTTCTTCTTCCTCCTGAGTCTCTCTCAGGGTCTGGCTTTTGTTGATTCCTCAACTCCTCAGTCCCTGGCCTTGGAAAATTTCCCCCCTGCTTATATCAGTGCCCTTAGTGGTGCTACTGTCTCACCATGTTCTTTTCTCACTGTCTGTAACCTCCCTCATCTCATCAGGGTGGCAGAAGTGACCCACTTGGGATTTTGAAACTGCACTGGGTTGAGATATCTGAACTGTTCCAGATTTTTTTGTGTATGTGTTTTGGGTTTTTTGTATGATTTAGGGTTTTTTTTTTTAGTGGAGAGAGCAGCATGGTTCTTGTTGGAAAGCAGCAGGTAGAGAGCTCATGCTGAGGATTCAGCTGACACAACAGCTTGTCAAAAGTGGGTCTTGTTCTCCCCTCAGGCTGAAGTAAACAAGATGTATGTGTAGGTCCTCACCAGTGTGGTGAGGGTGCTGGTGTGGAGACCTTCCTCAGCTGGGTCCTGTTGCAGGATTCAACCTGGGAATGGCTTGTGCTGCTCCTTCCCTGTGTCTCTGCAGGTGGCTGGACACAGGGTAACTGAGCTCACTTACACTTCCAAGAGAGCTCTTTCTATGATTATTAAATAATTAAAAGCACAAATGTAGTTTCTAATAAAAATAAGCTTACTGTGTAAGAGAGATGTTATCCTTTATGATTTTAGGCAGGCATTGCTCTGAGCATTTATTTTCCCCTAAGTGCCAATTTATACAAAACATGCACACACAAAAAAAATTACTGGTCTATTTAGACTGACAGAGTAGCAGCTTCCAGTAAAGCAGGAGCTCTGGTTTATTATTTATAATTTAAAAAAACCCACCCAACCTAACAACTAAAAGGTACATTTTTCCAAACTCAGCATGGAACTGAGAGGCCACAAAGTAAATAAATTTACATACAGTGCAGTGAAATCAGAACATTTGACACACTAATTTGCCTAATGTGAAAAAAAGCTTCTAAAACCAAGCAGACAAAAAGTTCCTGAGGAAAAATAATTGTTGCAAACAGAAGTGTCAGCAAAGGGATCTGAAACTGGCAATGACAAGTGGAGGGGGATATCTTTGGAGCACAAGACTTGAGGAGCATTGGCAGGTGATGGGGGGGAAGCTTTTACTGCCCCATTATTTAGTGCTTCTTCACTGAGAGTAAATTCAGTGATTTTTCTCAAGTTTTTTGGGGGGAGGAAAATATTTGCTGAAAAATGTTTGCTTTGTTTCCTATAACCATCAATTGTTGAGGATTTCCATTTTTCTTGATATTTTCTTAAAGAATTTTTATTTAAAAGAATAAATCAAACTGTTTACTTCTGGATTGCATTTTTTAACACCACCAAGTCTGCAGATTATCTAATTTAGTGGTGTCCTGGTTGCTGTTGCAATACCTTTTAGCTGCCATGTATTATACCTTTCTTTCTGGCTTTTTTTTCCTGCATGTAGTTAGTGCTGAGCTCAGCTAAGCTGAGCTTTGCTGGGCTTGGCAGTGCTGCTGCTCTCCTGTACCAGGTATTCATCCTCCCAGGTAGCAGGGGCTCTGTGGGTTTACCTGAGATTGGGTTTTTTGAACCTCCCAGTTCCTGGAGAACTTAATGGTTCTGTTTTCATAGAATGGTTTGGGTATGGAGGGACATTAAAGATCATCCACATTAAATTATCCTCCCAACGTGGGCAGGGACATCTCCCAGTCAACCAGATTGCTCAGAGCCCCATCCAAATTGACCTTTTTAGACTATTTCAATTAAATAAACAAAAACCACCACAAAAATAGGGAAGAAGCATCATAAAGCTCAGCCTGGAATTTATTGAGAATTTAATATTTCAGATTTTTTTTTTCTTTTAAAATAAATAGTTAGCAAAAAAACCCTTTTCACCACCTTTGTGGAGCTTCAGAAGTTTTGAATTAACCCCCAAACCAAAAGGTTTACAAAGCACTGGGGAGTGGGAGAAAAGCACATTAATTCTTGAACTATGCTGGAATGTGACTGCAGCCAACCCTGACTTTAAGAAGCCCCTATTTTGATTAATTTTGGCAAACCCCATTAAAAATATGCTTTTCTCAGCCCTGTCATTTGTGGGTTTAAATTTGCTTGCATCTCTCCTGGCCAAATGTTCAGAGCAGGAAAAATTTTCTCGCATCTGCAATTTTTTTTCCACTAAAGGAAAGAAACTTTAAACTCAACTGGCTCGTTTCATCAGCCTGTTATCAGTGCCCATTGTATTTTCAGGTTTCTGTCAGTTTGACAAGATCAAGCTGAGTCTGTTTCTTCTTATAAGGAAGGTAATAACTACTAAAAATTGATGGATTTTGCAGCAGTTGAAAATACAGACTAATTCTTGCCATAATTATCAAGTCTTTAACTGGTAATTGCACACTGTTACCATCTATCTGCTGTCAAATTTATTTCAGTAATTGACCTCCTAGTCCAGAAATTAGAGACAGCCTTTGATTATTGGTTCAATTAGTCTTAAAACATCATGTCTGTCTTCCTTTTTTAAGGTATTTTAGTTACCCAGTCAAAGAAAGTACCAAGAATGTCACTAAATGTTTCTTACTTTTAGCACTTTCTATCAGTACTTGCTGCATCTTATTTTAACTGCTATTATATAGATATATTAATGAGGTTTTTGATGAGAAAGTATTGACTGGGTTTAAGATTTTACTTTTTTTCCCTTCATTTCAACCTTTACTGACCCTTTTCTTGGCCAAGGGACTGGCTTTTACTACAGTGCCAAAGCACAGAGCTATTTTTGGATCAAAGATGGTACATTGGCCACTTCTGAGTGATGTGGTTGGGTTGAAACATCTTGAGCTGCTATCATCAGGGCTCAAAAACCTTCTCCAAGCAGGCTTTTGAATTTCCTTCCAGGAGAAAAAAAAAAGGAAGGAATTGGGTATAGGTCCCATAGACTCTGTTGTATCCAAACTTTCTAATATGAGGAAGACAAAGAGAAGAATATATATAATTTTGAGATCATTATTATAAGACAGGCTTTCCAACACAAAATGACCAGGGCTTGGTATGGGAGAATGGAAGGAAAGAAATATTGTGCTCTTGACATCCACAACCACGAGGAGATGGAGAAATGTGTAGTTTTTTTTGTAAAACAAAAACAGTGCCATGGATTTTAGCAACAGTTTTGGTCTTTATTTTGCTCATGTAAATGAAACTACACTTGTTTCTGGTCTTTGGTGTAATGTTTTCTTTTGTAATTTATTTTTAGGTGCATTTTTTTTCCTTTATAAGAAGAGATTCCTTTATTGACTTCCTGACCAAGGACAGTACTGTTTTGTGTGCAATGCTTGTTTTGTAGCTGGGAGATGAGGAGAGAGTAGAATCTGGAGAGTAAAACTCATGTCCAGGTCAAGTGTCTAGGCAGACACCATGCAAATCCAGCTTAGTTTCCAGACGAATTAATCACAGACTTTAAGTTGTTTGGGTAAAAGTGTATTTTAGATAAAGCCATAACTGATGAGCAAAGAGATGGAATTAAATGTGTTGGACCTGATCTTGGCAAATCTTGGAGGGAAAAAATACCCCTCTACTCTAGTGGTCTTGGATCTGACTTTTCACCAGTTTTACTCAGGGGTTTTATTTTTACACTGTTGCACATTTTCCCCCATAGAAATTCAGCATATTCCATAAGCTTTTGGGAACACATTTTTCTGCTATGGTTTCATTTACACAGGTAAATGTTCATGCAGCAAGGAAAGAAAGCCAATGAAAGAAAAAAAGAAACCTCTTTTCTGCTTTCCACCCTAAGAGGACCAGTGAAATGAAATTGAGAACCTACCCCTGTATGCAACATGATCTTGACTTTTTAATTATGTCTTTGCAACAATATTATTGTTCAGTTCTACCTCAATTTTAATCATCCCTGGGTTACATTTTACACCCCCTACCCCTCTGAGCTGGTGATGACAGCAGCATAGCACAGCTCTTCCATTCAGCTCTCTTCAGACCAAAACATCTGCTGGTGATACAGACAAAAGTCCTGCTTGACTTATTAAATTCCAGATGATCATCATTTGATAACATTTTTTTTTTCCATAAGGACAAATGATTGTGAAATGCAAACGAATGCAGCCTGGAATTTCATATTCTGCAGTATTCACCTGGCAGTTCTGCTCTCTGCTATTATCCCCAATCCCTTCTGTTCTCTGCCAGGCAGAGCAGAAAGGCAAGTGTTGCTGTGGTTACCCTGGGGAAATAGGCAGATGCTGCAACATGCACGATGGCTCTTCCAGGAAATGCTCCAAGATAATTACCAGGAGCAATTGTGCCAGAGATACTGCTTGTTCTTCTGTCTCTTCAGATAATAACTTTCATAACCTCCTTGGCTGTGTCCTCTGGAAGGATTGGAGGGTGCAGTGATTGTAAGAAATCACCCAAGATTATTATTTCCCTGTGTCTTCTCCCTCCTGGATTGAGTGACAGCCTTCCCTGCACCTCAATGTGTATCCTAACTCTCCAGTTCTTGAGCTTTAACAGTTATTTCAGCACTTTTTTAATTATTATTCTTAGAACTTTTGCTGCTTGAGGATTTAGGAACTTCAGGACAGCTAAAACACAAGTCCCCATGCTTAGCTGTGCACTGGCAACCTGCAAGTGCTCAGCATCAGTGTATATATAGATACAGTTGCATTTGAACACTTAATTTTCTTATCGTATCCCTGTATCTCCTTTCCTGGGCATGTGTGTACCCCAAAGCTTTCACTTGTAACCATCCCAGCATGGTGGGGGTTGGCAGGGCCCTCTGGAGATGCTCTGGTGCCACCCCCTTGCTCCAGCAGGGTCACCCAGAGCAGGGCCCAGCAGCCCAGTGTCCAGGGAGGGGTTGGAATCTCTCCAGAGAAGGAGACTCCACAACCTCTCTGGGCAGCCTGGGACAGGCTCTGTCACTCTCCCAGGAAAGAAATTTCTCCTCATCTTCAGATGGAACCACCTGGGTTCCAGTTTGTGCCCATTGAGCCTTGTTCTGTTACTGGGCACCACTGACAGAGTCTGGCCTTGTCCTCTTGCCTCCTGTGGGCCCTTCAGCTTTTGCTCAACATTGTTCAGCTCTCTTCTCCAAACTAAACAGCCCCAAAGCCCTCAGCCCTTCCTCATCACAGAGGTGCTTCAGTCCTCTTGGTATCTCCATAGCCTCTGCTGGACTTTGCAATAGTTTTTCTCTCTTCAGCTGGTGGGCCTAGTAATGCAAAGTGCCTCACACATGAGTTGAGGGATGGATTTCCAGCAGGGTTTGTCTCCTCATGGTTTCACTTCCACAAGTGTGACAAGAGCAGACAACTGAATACTTAGATGGGTTTTGGTCTATATTATTCTCCACCATACTTGTACTGGTGGGACTGGGCCCATAAAGTAGACTGGGAGTGAGGACATTGTGACAGGAGAGGTGACATGAAGATCTGACCCAGCTAAGGCCAGAGGATCCCTTTCCAAATGGGTGTTCCAAAGGTGCTGAAGGTGGGAAGCAAGAGTGGGGTGCTTTAAATCCATCCCACAGCAAAAAAACCCCAACCTTCACATCCTTTAGTCTTATTTCAGCAGGAGCTGCTGCTCTTGCCTTGCAGTAAAAAGCAAAATATCCAGGAAGGCATAAGATTTAGGACTCTCAAAAGGCATCTTGAGCTTCAGTGTTACCTGTGTGCTGGGATCTGACTCATACCAAGGGTGTGAGATGTTTGCAAAGAGTCTGAGCATTGCACCCAAGTTTGAGTGACTGAAGCACTGTGTCTTCCAAGGTCTCTTTGAGAACTGGCCTTCACTCAATTAATTCATGACATTATTAAAAAAGCAGAAGCAGTTGAGGAATTCAGAATTCTCCTCCCTTCCCCCCCCCCCCAATACAAAACAACAAGCTTAGCTGCTTCTCTGAGACTATTCATTTTCACCACATCAGGAACTTATTAATTCTTGATGAGAATTCAAGCATTAATCAATCCTTGATTGAACTCTCCCCAGAGGGAAAGAAGAGAAACTGGGCCAGATTTGCCTTTTGGCTGCTTGGAGATCTGTCTCTGACTTAACACACATGGCAACAGCAGTATGAACAGTCTGCTCAGCTTTGACTCCATATCAAATGCATCTTCACAGCTAATGGAGGACTCTGAAGATAATTTCCCTGCTACAGGTACTGTCTGATGAGAAGAAAGTGGTTGTGTGTCCCCCTTTCAGTGCTTTACCTTTGCAGCTCTGCTGTAGCAGACAGCAGGGAGAATAGCCTGAGGGCTGTTCTAACAGAGGTCAGGCAAGCAAAGAGCTGTGATAAGACCAAGGCAATTAAAAGGAGGAGAGAAGAAAATAATTCCCATAAAGAAATAAAACATATATATAGCTTGCTTTATCTGGGTTTTATGTCTTGCAACCATATCTCATGGTCTTGCCCAAATTAGAATGCAGGAGGACTGACCATTGGGAGTTTAAGTCATGTCTGGAATGTCAGAGCCTCAGTCTTCTGCTGGTCTCAAGTCAGGGCTGGTTGAGGAGCAAAGTTGTCAGGTTTCTTCAGTGGGATCAGCAATCAGGCTCTCACAGCTAAGAATTTCTTCTAGCAAAGCTGTTTGCTTCTAGTGCAGATCTTGCAAACACACTGTCTGCATTAAAAGCAGATCAAGTCTGATTTTTACACTGAGATGTCCTGGTGGTTTCATTTAGTCCTGGTATACCAAGGAATTTACACTGAGATTTATACAGTTGACCCACTTCCTTGTAAGCATATTTTGCAGATGTGGGAAGTTTCCCTGTGAGATTTTTTTAAGAGCTGTTTAGATGAATTTTACTTGACAGCTCCATGTCATTTATTTTATGACTGCACTGCAATGAATTAGAAATAATTTACAGTTATGCTAAAGATTTGCCCTATTCTCATAGGAAACCAAACTTCCTTTATTTGTCTTGTAGTTATCATGAAAAGTAAAATGTGATGACTTCAGTTCCAGGGTGAATTAGACATGGCACAAGCTCTAAAGGGATGCCTACAATATAAGCTGCACCTTCATTGTCAGCCTGTATATATCTTAGCTCAGTAATGTGAATTTATGTGGGGTTTTTTGTTGTGTTTGTTTGTTTTGTTGTTTTGGGGTTGGGTTTTTTTGTTGTTGTTGGTTGGTTGGTGTTTTTTTTCAGTAAATTTACTATTTTTCCTCTTCCTTCCCTTCTCCCCAAAGATAGAAATCCAGACAGACTGCATCCCTACTCAATACCTTTTAAAATTCTGGTGTTTGCATTTCTCTTTTCTTCATTGTCATGCTCAGAACTTTGGCATGATCCATCATGCAGAAGTTCTGCATGGACCATGTCTCATGCAGACAAAGTGAATTGGGTAGAGAGCTGAGCTAACTGAAGAGAGAGCTACAGAGAAGCCACAGGAGTGGGGTTTTTAAGCTGCTTTATTCAGATTTTTAGGTTTCTGAGTGCAGTAGAAGTGCTACCCTGGGAAAACCACACAGGAACCAGAGGAACTTTAGTCTGGGTGTTGGAGTGTGGTGTCAGAAGAGTGGATCTGGTGGGTTCTCTATGGTACCATGAGGAGCAGCAGCCCATGGGTCAATCCTCTTTGGTTCTGGGCTGGAAATAGCAGGAAATTTTGCTGTTTGCACCTTGGAGAATATTGTGGTGGCTTTGCAGTGCTGGGACATCACTGGGCAGTGCCTGAGAAGGCTTCAGATCTCCACCACAGTGGTGATGGTTCTGGTCTCTGTGAAAGGTAATGGTGTTACAGTCTCTGGTTTCACCAGTGAATGGCTTGAGAGGATTTCAATGTGTGAAAGAGAAACTTCTGAATTTTCTTCTCCAAGACCTTTCGTGTTTAAAATGTGAAGGGAAATACCTTGGGAGTGGTAGCACACCATGGGGTTGGTGTTTTATGGATTGTTGTCCTGTCTCCTCTGGAATGAGGAGACCTCTGTTTCAACCAGCCTCTGCCAGGACTATGTGAAGAGCTGAGCAGGAAGAGTAGAAAACAGCTTAAAAAACCCAAAAGGTCAATAGGGGACTGAGGGAGCACTTCAAATGAAGTTGTCAGCAATGAAATGAAGAATTATCAGTTCTAGTGACCTGTATAAACAGATGAGAGGAGTTGTAGCTGGTCACTTACAACCATGTAAATTTAATTAAATTGGTTTTGCTGGTAGGAAATAGGGAGTATTGAATATAGCAATTAGTGGCTCTTCCTGCTCTTTTGGAAGAAGCAAATGGGCAGAAGGCAGAGGGAAGAGGCACTTAGACCAGAGTGCATTACCCTTGTCCATCACAGGCAATTAATGCAAATGACCTATCAGTGTTCAAGTTCAATTTTCTAATAGATATAATACAAGATAGGACACTTGGTCATGTCTGTGAGGAAAACAAATCCCATGGGATCTTTTTCACTCTCTGGTCTGCAATGTGTGTTTGCAGAGGAGGAGGAGGAGGATGTGGCATGGCTGGGTCATTTCCTTTGAGGAACAGAGATGGAAAGTTTTAATTGTCTAGTCTGAGATTGCCCTTGGTTTTGCTTAAGCAGCCTGACATTTCCCAAACTCGAGATGTGTTGCACCCAACAGAAGGGAGCTCCAGATTAGATCCCATCTGATCAATCCTATTGATTGCTGAATGAAAAGTGGTTCCTTGGTGCAGGGAAACACAGATTTTGTCTACTGTGTGCAGGGCTGGGGGAGAGAAATCTCAATTTGTTTGCTGTTCTCTAAAAGATGCAATTTCATAAGGATGAAAATAGTAAAACTCCCCTAATGCTTTCCCCCCTTCCTGCCCCTGGCAAAATACCCTATGACAAATGGTGAGTGGGATGATTAGGAGCATATAGCAGAGAATATAAATGAGCAGAAGAACACAGCAAGACTGACAAGCAAAAGAGCATGAGAAAAATGTATGGCCAGCAACTTTAAACCTGTTTCATAATGTCCTTTAAATATGACAGGAGGTGGGGGGAAGTTGAGCAAGTTGCACCATTCTGTTTGCAGATGGAAAGAGCACTGTCAGTGTGTCTGTCCTCTCTGGTGGGGAGTGAGGAGGAGGATGCCTCAGTGGAGGGAATAATTTATATCCCAGCAGTGATTAAGAGGCAGTTAAATGGCAGCTACGAGCATCAGGCTCTGTTAAATCAGTCAATCTGGGTAACTGGCACCTAAAATTTTTAAGAGCTGACTGAGCTCCTCTTTGGATCATTAATGTTTATTTTTAGTAAGTCCTGGATCACTAGGGAAGTTTTGATAGGCTGGAAGAAAGCTCATGTTCTGCCATCATTTAAAAAGGGTAAATGGGATGACCTGAGTAATTCCAAGCCTGTCAGATGATCATTCAATCAATAGGTGCTTCATACCACCAAAGTCATATATCTAAGAATAATGAACGTGGCTGATACCTGCAGGACAGGAGATTTTACCCTGAGAAACAACATAAAACAAGAGAATGCTGACTAGGTCTGGGGAGAATCTGATACAGGGGAGCTCCCCAAAGCCAGGCTGCTCTCCTCTTTTGATGTCCATGATTCACTTGGTAATTCAAGGGATTTGGGGAAAAATTCACCAGAATGATGAAAGATTTCACAATCCAGCCATATCAAACTATGTCTAAGCCACAGAGAAAAGGCAAAGGACTTCCCTGATCAGTCTCTAATGATCCGTGCTGGGATAATACAGCCAGAAAATATAGTGACTGAGCTTAGGAGATGAACCCCACCTCATCTTTTCTATTATTTATAGCTGTCCCAATAGCCACACAGGCTACAAGGCTATTTTGTGAAGGTGCAGTGCAAATCTAAATTGAAGCCTATTTTTAGCAGCTCTCCTGGAGGTCAGGATGTGTACAGGTGGCCATGGGCTCTGCAAAATCTATAAATATTATCCAGGTATTGTGTTTCTCTTCAGAAACTCATCATCTTCCTGGCTCTAAAGCAACCACTGAAATCTTGCCCTGTCCGGATTCTTTTCTAACAACTTTTCTTAATGGACAAAATTAGCACCAGTAGCTTCCCTGGGTTTTCCTCTGTTGGATCTTCTATATGAAAATACTGTTGTATGTTTGGAACTTGGATTGTGTTGCCAGTGCAATTAGCACATTTATGTGGGGTTTGTAAATTGTTGATGTTAAAAAAGAAACTGCCAATGCCCTTAAGGAAAAACAAACCACAAAATCCCCCACAATAACAACAAAACAACTAAGAAACCACAAAAATGAACAGACAAAAATACAAACCAAAACACAAAAAAAAACCCCCAAAACAAAAACAAAACCTCAAACCAATAAAAATCCCAGAGTTCTGGAGGAGTTTAGTACAGAATGGCTTCTGGAGACTTGAGTACTCTTCAGGTTCTTGGAGACTTGGGTACTGCTGCCCTGATTTTGCACCAGGAATTAAGGAGAAATGGAAATAAAATGGTGGTGTGGGTAAAAGATGCTTTTGATAAATGTTCCTATTAATTTTATTTAAGTAGTACTTTGATTATTTTTAAGTTTTATTTGGAGGTTTTAAATGACATTTTGGGTTGGAATTTAGCTGAATAGCCTGTATTTCTAAAAAACTAAAACTAAACAGAGGCCATAAAATCCATTCACTAGGGGAAAAATTTAGGTTTCAGTTTTTGTGATGCAATTCCTCTCTCCTTTTTACTATTCTCACCCAGGTCGAGCTCTTTTTTTTTTTTTTTTTTTTTTTTGCCTTTCATTTAATTCCTAGCCAGATAAAAGTTGATATTGATATTGCTCACCAAAAAAAAAAGGCCAATATTTGTTTCCTAGCCCCAGCTCCTAGTAAAAACCACCTTGGGAGGCTGGAGTCCCTGGGTGTATCAGACAATCATATTGGTACATGGCTGTTCTGAAAGCACGAATGGCTCCTAACAGCTTTGACAACCCATTTGTCTCTCACCTGCTGGGCTGAGGTTACGTTTTGCTGCAGTCTCCAGAATAAATTTCTTGCCAGAAATTCACTTTTGCACACTCTCCTTTGAATTTCTCTGTCCCCTTCCTCAAAATTCCATTTTATTTTATTTTTTTTCCTTTATGGAAGCAAATTTTTTGGAGCTCTCTCTGAAAATTTACATTATTTGTAAGGTTATTTAAATATTTACTGGATGTTTTCATATGCAAAAAGTCCATGAGGAGGGCTGTGAGAATTAGGAGGGATTTGAGGGTCCAATTTCATTCTTCCTCATGCCTGGTGAATTCATTTCTACTCGTTTAAAGTTGATGAGCCTGATTATCAGCATTCCTCTAGCAAGTAAATGGAACTCTAGTGATTTGGGTGCAACCATGTCCTTTTTAGAAGTTAACTTTCAATCAACAGCATCCAGTTCTGTGGAATATAACTGGGAGGATAACATCACTTTCATCCCAACCCAATTAACAAAGAGCATTTTATTTTATTTTTTTTCCTGAGTACTTGCCATTCTACAGCTCTTCGTGATTTTCTTATTGTGCTCTGCATCTCTTTAGTGGTGAAAATAAGCATTCTTTTCATTCCATAACTGGTTGGTTTGCTGCTTTGTGTTTTTAATGAGTGCTGCTCTGCTTTTATCACTAAAGAAACTACCAACCAAAGGCAGTGTCTTTACAACTGCTGTGTTGTCCAACGAGACCAGCAATCTTCAGACAGTCATTTTTGTGAAATCATAGTCAATTTGAGTTACTGGGGACAAAAAATATGTTCTCTGATCAGCTGATGTATTGTCCTCAGCTTCCAGGTCCTAAAAAAAAAGATAAAATGCAGCTTTTTAACTATTTTGATATTTACAAATGTGCTTTCTATAATTAAGCAAGCCCGGAATCAACGAGCAGCTAACATCCAATTTTTGTGGAGCATATGGAAAGTCACTTTTATAGGGTTTCTAACAAAGTCTTCATTATTGTAATATGTACATATTTTGAGTGTTGTCAGGCTGCTTTGCATTGCTGTTAGTGCTAACATACGTTAATTGGCAAATGACTATGAATTACATGGAGCTGTAATTTCATTTAGGAGTTCTGGTTCCTGCTTGAATCACTTGGGAGTAAATTATCAGAAACTTAATATGAAATTTTGATCACACAGCCTCACTTGTGTTTTGTTTCTTTGTTGTGTTGTTGTTTTTTGGGCTTTTTTAATATACTTACGGGGAGCTGTAGCCATGAAAAAAAAAAAACAACAAATAAAACAGATTACTTCACAGTGTATTGACTAGCAGTGAAGGAGTTTCAAAGGAGTGTCAGTCACAGAGAACCCCTGCAGCTCCTTTGTGTTTTGTCCCATGAAACTGTGATATTTTGGAGCTATAAATGGAAAATGAGGAGAATGACAGTGAAGGGGGTGTTCTGTACTGGCCACCAGCAACATGTACCACCATGGGGTCCTCTGCTGCTTGCTGGGATGAGCTGGGGGTTGTGCTAAGTGTTGTGCTAAAATAATGAAGCTTGTGCTCTCCTTTAGTGAAGAATATGCTGAGAAAAAAATGTGGATTTAAGAAGAGAAAAGGGCAAAGGGATGAATTCCAGCCCTGGAAGCCTGACCTGCACTCTGAGCTGTGCAAGGTTGGTAACATGTTCACCTCTTGCTCCTTGTGCAAATGATGGCTCCTGGTGAGCACTGTGCTGGTGTTCAAAGCACAGGCAGTGAGCATGCAGCTCAGGTTCAAAGGCTCCAGCCATGCCTCTCATTTATACTTGAATATATTCCTTTAATTTTCCTAGTTATTATTTTTATCGTTCCTATTTTCCCTTGAAGGTAGTAATTATTTTATATTCATGCTTCAGTCATTATCAATCCATGTGATCATTTCATGCTGTATAGCTTTGAATGCCCCAGAAAATTTCCAGCTGGGATGGCTCTTGTTGCTCAATACTTATTTGTGGCTAATGTTCCTGTGATGAGAGGTATCTCATGTAGACATAGATTTAGTTTCTTTGATCTACTGTCCAGTGACTTATCTGAGTTGTGCTCTCCTGCATTTCATGACTACAGTGGGACAGATAAAATAATGATAAATAATAAATTGTGGATTCTCCTTCTCTGGAGAGATTCCAAACCCACCTGGACACTGCAATCCTGGGCCCCCTGGCCTGGGTGACCTTTCTGGAGCAGAGGGGTTGGATGTGATGGTCTCCAAAGGTCATTCCAACACCCAACATGCTGGAATTGAGATTTTTTCTGAGCAGGGATGCTGAGATGTATGTGGGTTGTCTTTTCTGCCTGTCCATATCTGTGCTTGTACTGACCCTGTAGTCTTTGTTTCCTGAGTCATGAGATGCTTGAAGCTGTTCCAAACCTTTTTGTGTTATCCTCTTCTAAAATACCTAGTGCAGAGAAAATCTCTTTGCAGCAAGATTTTTTTTTTTTCCAGGAGAACTCTTGGGTTTTTCATGGCACAGAGGTGTCATTACAAGGCTCAGCAGCCATCTTAATATGGATTGAGTACCTGCTGATACAGGACAAGGAGGAAATGCCAGTTACTTATTTCCAGCAACTTGTTTCAAATAGTTAAGCTGAAGTATGTGAACAGAAATATTATTGATTAGCTTTCAAGGGGGAAAAAAATTAGATATGTTGGCACAGATATGTTCAGCATCATTGTATATTGACTAAATGTATTAAAGATAGATAAGATACAACCACGGTAGGCATATCTTCTTGTCTGAAGCAATGGCTTTAATTAACTTTATTATTACAGCAAGCATGTTAACGTTCAATTGCTAGAGCCCTTCTGCATACCTCTGCTATCAGCATTTGAATTTTATTGCATACTGATACCTAAATTCAGGTTTTCTAACAATATAATCTTCAGTATAATGTGTTTTCATGCTCTTCTGAGAGACAGCTCATCCAGGGGAACACAGAGCAGAGATGGGATGAAACTACTTGCCCAAGCAATTTTGACTAAGCATGAGAAAGATGTTTCTTTCATGCTAATAATCTATTATTAAGCCTATTTTCCCAAATTGGCTTGAAAATGTGAACGTCACTCCATTTTCCAGCCCAACTGCTTCATCTGCTGTTTGCTGAGGGTTCCCTGAGATCCAAAATTGACTGTTTAAGCAGAGGCTGTGGCTAGGAAATGAGGATGTGCTCAAGCTGGGGTGGCATTTGCTGTGCTATGCTGAGGTTGCCTGGGACAGCTGTATTTGTTCTAGCCTCAGTGTGCAGTGGAATTTGGCTACTTACCACCATGAATGAAGGGGCCAAGAAGATTAAGTGTTTTAATCATAATTGCACGTTCAGGAGCCAAATTTCAAGGCGAGGACTTAATATCTTTAAGTGCAGGAGATAATCATAATGGCAAAAGTTACATTGCAAGGAGCAATTTCAGTTTCTAAAATGATTCTGAAAAGGCAACCCCACTCAACCAAGTAATTTGTGTAACTACATAAATATTCCCCGTGTACCTCAAAGCCTTTCTTTTGCTCCTGAAGTCTGCAAATTACACTTTCATGAGATGCTTTACAGGCTAACCACTGGATCTATTCAGAGTATGATAATATCTCCTTGCCTCTGAATGAAATATTTGGCCCTTGAGAATCTGACAGTATCTTTCCTCATAAAATACCTGAAAATTGAGTAAGATCTTAAGCTTTATTAGGTACATGTAATACTAGTACCTGTGGGATTATGTATAGTAACCTTATTTACAGAACCTTAAGATGTGTTTGCAGGCTGTATTTTAGGCTGAGACCTCTGTAACATGTATTTATAATCTCTTCTATGTTTATAATCTCTTCTTACGTGACTTGATCTAGGAAAAAAAATCCCAAAAGTCTCAAAGCAAGTATAGGGGTCCACAGTACAATGTGAGGATAACTTTAAATTGCAATATTTCAGAGCAGCAGAGATAAAATGTGTACCTGATGCAATATAATGAGTCAGTCTCTTGGGCTATGCTGTTTCCAAGTCCTTTTTTTACTCAAAATGCAAAGAAATTATATGGAAATGTAGATTTTCCTGTAAAAAAAAAACATACACCATGGATGCTCCATCCACAGAGATTCTTCTTTTGAAATTGGAATAGGGCCATGATTTTTCGGGTAGCAGAGAAATACATTAGGGAAGTAATACTGAGGAAGGATCTTATTTTTCCTTCAAAAGTGCATTTCCTCTGCTCTGGAAGCAGAACTTCCACCAGCAAAGTGTTAAAGTGAAGAAGTTGCTCCCTGAAATGTAAGTAATTTCCCAAGATGGAATTTACTCCCTTTGGAAGTATGGAGGAAAAGGAAGGTCATACTACCCACAAATAATAATAAGAGGGCATATGTCTGGAAGCTGTGAGCTTCAAACTCTTACTTTTGGGGAGGCAGCTGGGAAAACAAATGTTCATTTGTGAGAAAGATCCACCTCATCTGCTCCATGTTCATGAAATTCTGCTTGGCCAAAACACATGTTGAGCTTTGCAAAGCAGGGTTGTATTATCCATGGGGATGCTGATGGAAAAGGGCTTTCTAGAAAGTTTTGAGAAGTCAAAATATGGGACAAACAACTTTTTAGCTTAAGAAGAAACAGAGGCTTCTAAATGCTTTCTTTCCCCCATCCTCTCAGCACTTCCTTCACAGATAAATAATTTTATTATGTTTCCATTTGAAACATGCAAACACATTCACTTTGGCTTTAGTTATTGTACTTTCCTTTACTAAGCCATTCTTTATGTGCCTTTTAAGGAGCTGTAACTGTATCCATGTCCAATCAAACCAATCAGCATTTTTGGGCATGACTTTTCAATCCCAGCATGAGGTCCAGTCATTTAATGTAACTTTATACAACAGAGCCATTTGGATTATTCCCCAAAGATTATCTCCAGGATCTTGAAGAGCACTTTGGATAGCTCAGTCTCAGCACTATATATATATTTTTCATTACATTCCTGCTGCTTTTGTAATGTTTCCAAAGTGTCAGTGTTGGGTACAATAACAGAAGAGGGCTTGCAATTTGCTTCACTGAGATAGCAAGGCTGTCTAAGGTGAAATTAAAATAGACTTTGCTTATTTGGGAAATTAATTATTAAAATATGCTCAATAGACACATCAACTCTATGCTTACAGGGCTTTTTTATTTCCCTCCTTTGGGCAAATGCCACCAAAACAATGTTAGGTGGTACCAAGTTGCTTTACATTAATGACAGCAGTCCCTTCTTGTGGCTGCTGTATTATTTAAAACGTGGCTTTCAATAGTTATGCAGTGCAGAACATTTGTGGGGGACAAAGTAAACAATACTTATTTTTTATCAGCATCTAAGCTTGCAAATACAGGTAAAAAAAACCAAAGACTTTACTTTTTGGACTTGAACTTTTCATTTGGTGGTTGCCAGATGTCAGCTCTTGAGTTAGGCTCGACATATATTCATTTCTTTTGTTCTTAGGCATTGTTTTCAGGCTCCTCTTTATGCATGAGGCAACTCTTGGTTTGCCCTGCAGAGGGTAATTTGGGAAGAGGTCAGTGGTGTCAGCAGGTAGCACCTGAATGAAGAGGGCAAGGGGAAATCTTACCACAGCTTCCTGAGATGAAGCTTCATTTAAGGATCACTGGAATGACTTGTGTGTCAATGATTCTCACAAGCTGCACCTCCCCCCCCTTGGTGGCTTCATTTAAAAACACACATCTGTGAGTGCATTTGAAAATGGAAGAATTTGGGAGTGGATGTGAAGTGGGGCATTTAGAAGGCTCTCTGCTGTGAAGAAGCAAGTTTAAAGGTCTGAAGTTGTGGGTTGGGTTTTTGTTGTTGTTGATTTTTTTCTTTGGTTGGTTGGGTTTTTTGTTGTGGTTTTTTTTTCCAGCAGAGATGATCTTTGAAATCTTTTCCATCAGTTCTCTCCACATTCCAATTTCAGTTTTATAACACCCCTCACTGTGCAAGTCTTGGCAGGAAACTTGCCCATCTTGCAGAGCCTTGCATGAATAATTCATTGAAGTGTCATGCTGATTCTCAAAAGGTTGGAATATTTCTTTGGAGAAAGTGTTTAATAAGATTCTTCCAAACAACACACAAAATATAGCTTTCTATGAGGTTTACGGGGTAGTCTCTCTTAAAAGGTTTTGCACAATCAAGGATTTAATGAACTGAAACCCAAAACATATGGTAGTCCCTTCTACCTACTGGTTCCCTAGGTTGGAGCATGGAGATGAAGCTGCTTAATTAGGGTCAGGAACTTGAATCTGTCAGATTTGAAGGTGCAGGCAGAAGTTCGAGCAATAGGATGCAACTCCTCTTTTCCTCTCTATATTTATGTTTTCAATTGGTTCATACTCTGTGACAAAGACAGAGAATGAAGCAGCACTTCCCACTTATTTTCCAAGCCAAAAGAAAATATCACAAGGCTCCTGCAAAACACTGTCAGGCTGAAAGCCTCCCAGGTGCACCGTGTCCCAGGCGTTTTGTTCAACAAGGTGTCGTTTAGACTGTCAGAGAGAGGCACAGGGGCTTTTGCAGTCCTCTGAAGAGCAAATTCCATGACAAATTATAGATAATTAGAAGTTCATGAAGTTTTTTTTTTAGAGTGGAGAGTGTTTTTGTCTTTCCTTTTGAAGACTGTTTTTAAATGGACATTGATGTTGGTTTGAAATCTTTCAAAATAACCCTTTCCATTTTTTTTAATGTTATTTTAACATCATTGCAGTTTTTAATGGGCAGTATTTTGCCAGGAAAAAAAAAACAAAAATAAAAGCAAAACCCAAGTTGAGAACCAGGCAGTGCAGTTAGAATACATCACCACATCAATCTCGCTGGTGTTTGCAGGAACACACTTGAGTGTGTATTTGGCAGCTAAACAATTGAGATAATAGATTTTGTGTTGCTCTGAGGATGGGAGACCATTCTGTCTCCAACAGGACTGTTTGTTGAGAAGGCAAATAACTCATAAGGGAAATAGTCTTGGTATATAACGGGTTCTCATTATTAAGTGAATTAACTAGACAGTCATCTTGTTGTCATTTCAAGCCTTTTCATGAGCAGCATTTAGCCTCAACTTGAAATGAGGGCTAAGGCTCCCATTGGTGTTAAAGTGGTGACACAACACACTCGAGCTGAGTGTCAAGGTTGTGGGTCTGACCTTGTCAGCAGTGAGTAAAGATGAGGAGACAGGCAGAGCACTTTGGGGCATGCTGACTTTCACACTGTGACTTTGCCCTCTATACAGTCTCAAAGCTGGAGTGACAAGATTTGTTCCAGCTCTCCAGTTTAAGAAGGGATGGGGAGCCCTTTTCCTCCAGCAGCACTGGAGTTCGCTGCCCAGGGATCTGGACAATCTCCATCACTGGGGATTTGCAAGACAGCTAGGAAAAAGCCACAGCATGAAGAGCTGCTCTTTGAGTGGGAAAATTATGATCCCCTGTGGTCCTCTCCAACCAAGATTTCAATGAGTCTGACATCTTCGAGGCAAAAGTCACTAAGGGCTTCAGTGAGGCTTTGGCCAGCACCAGCATGGGACATATCATGGCCAATAGAGTAGGATCATCAAGTTGAGCTCCTTGAATTTCAATGCAAAGATGCCAATAAAGCTACCACAGCCCACCTGGGTGAGCACGTGTGCCTGGGTCAAGAATTTAGCCTATTTTGTGGTTAAACTTGCAGCTTGACAGTCTTGAAGACTTGCATGTTCATTGGTGACTGCTGAAATATATTCTTACACAGATACTGCTCTTCATAGCATCTTCTCAGGGAGCTCATTTAAAGATTACCTTGGTGGTTGGTGGTTTTCAGAGTTTGTGAAATAGTTTTCATAATCAGCATTGAAAAGCACTGAATTCCTTAAGCTAGCTGATTTTATTTTATTTTTTTCCTCTCCCTTTTTCCTAGTTGTCATTTAGTTGAAATTAATATTGTAATTGCTTTCTCTGGAGACTCTGCAGCTTTATGCACTCTCATTTATGGAGAGAAATATGGATGATGGGTGACTAACGATGCTTAGTTAGGCATTTTTTAAAAAAATAAATACAGAATCTGTCAATCCCTTCTCTGTCAGAGTGAGAAACAGCTCCTATTTTCACACACTCTCTTCCTTCAGGGGATTTTGTCTTGGGAAGCTTATAATAGGGAGAAGTGTATGGGTTTTGACTTCTCTGGCAGTTTTCACCCTTTCCTTTGCAAATATCCTTCCAGTTTTCTGGTAAAATTTATGGGGGCTGGGAAAGGCATGGCCTACTCAAGGTAGACTGAACTTCCTGGAATGACATTGACTGTAGCATGTCAAATCCATATTCTCTAATTTTATAACTAAGGGTAATAAAAGTTGAGTAAACAGTATCTTTAACCTGAGAAACTGAGCTCAGCTGTATTGATTAGGATGTTGCCATGCAGATTTAAATTAGCTGAGTCTGTCCTTAATTGTTCAGAGAAGGTGGGCTGGTGTGTCTAGCTCTCCATCTACATCCTTTACAAGCTGCCTGACAAGAAGTCATTTTTTTTTTCCCCCCCTGTCAATAGACTGCTGATTGATTAATTCAGTTCAGATTCCTCTGACTGCAAAGTTCAAGAGGACACATGCTCGTTTTACTCATAAATATACAAGATTTTATTTCCTTCATTCTAGCTCCTGACTCTTCAAATATTTATTTCTTACATTTTCTCTTCTTGTGAACACTCTTGTTTCCTGCTGCTTAAAAAAGAAAAAGAAACCATCTACTTTCCAAGCTTCTTAAGGGTCAACCTCCTCTGTTTTGAGGAGTAGTTGTAGGCTAGAAGGTGCAGGGGTACAGAGAGTGGAGTATGGCAGCATGAGCAATCAGCTTGGACCCAAACAGAAAAATTCATGACCTAAATGAAGTATCTCCTGCCAGATGTCAGAAGAGTGAATAAATATTTCATAAACTTTGCTTTCCAGGTCAGCTCCAAGCCATGAATTTGTTTGTGGTTTAACCCTTACTATTTAGCAGTGAGATCAGACAAGGAGCAGGGTTGTGTTCCTGGACATCCCTATTGTTGGGAGTGGTCACATCTCTGTCTCCAGCCAGGAAAAAAAACATGTGCAAGACTGATACTCAAGTCTTGAGGATGAGGAATAACATCTTATGGGTTTTCTTTGTAGAAAAATGAGGAAATTACCTCTGAACTTCATGAGAGTCCATCATAGCTGGCTTAGAACTCCAAGGCAACATCAACCAATAACTGCTCATTCAGGTCCTGCCGTTCCTATGAGAGAAAACCACCCTCTGTGAGGTCCAGCCCACCTCCCTCTGCAGAACAAAGCCTGGATTTTTACAGGTAAGTAGGTGGAAGATTGACTGAGTTGAGGAGATGAGGGCACAAAGCCAAAATTAGGTTTGTAAGGTGAACATTTTTTCCAACGACTGGACCCTCAAAGCCTGTGGAAGCACTGGGGGGTTTATCTACAGGTGACTGGGGGAAAAAGTCTGTTAATGCTGCTGCATCCTCAAAACCAGAGGCATGTTGATTACATGTGCTAATTTACTGCTGTGGAGCAAAGATGCTTGGCACCAAGGCTTTGCTGTGTGCAAGATTCATCTGGGTACTCCAAATTGGACCCAATGATTTTATTTTAATTTTTTTTTTTGCTGTTGTTGTTGTGGCAGGGAGAACTGTATCATGGCAACCTGTGTCTGGAAGCCCAGCCTGAGCACGCTGTGCCTATTATTAGGAAGCCAAATGGGACTGCACACCACACAGTTTTAAATAGAGCATGGAGACTGTCAGCAAATTCTGTTAACAAGTGGCAGAATTTATGTGCTCGTGGCCCAGTCCCTCCATTGGAGATTTATGGCAGTCTCCTTCCATGCTGTGCTGTTGCTGCTGCCTTGCAATTAGAGGGAAGCTGGCACTAGAAACATCTGCTACCCACGTTGGCCCAGAGTTGCCAAACTTTTTGCTCTCTTTCTGCCAAATAGCACCTTGCCAGCAGTACCCTTGTGCTCAAATGTTAGCTCCCGAAAGCAAAGCTTGCAGGAGGCTCTGCCACACAGTCAGCAGGAATACTGACATTTCACTTAGGGAAGGGGGAAGGATTTGTGAGGATGCAGCACCTCCAGGAGCTTAATTAGCGTGGAAGTGGAGAAAAAAAAAACCCAGCCAGCATGTCCTACAAAAGAGCTTATTTCCTCTGCTTTCCTGAGATTTCTCCAGCATCTGTTCTGGGTATGTTCTTTGGGAACTGGTGGCTCAGTTCCAACCTGCAGTCCTGCACTGAGATCCCTGCCTGCTGGTGACAAACCAAGGCACTCAGACCCCAGCATGGCTGTCCCAGTTACTACCAGCTCCTGCTTTTCCTTCTGTCCCTTCAGCTGCATTTTCAAGAGCTGTCGTTGTTGCTACAGGAGAAAACCCAACTCTGGGTGGGTTGGGGGCTGTGCTAAGTGCTGTGCAATCACACACTGAGATGAGGTCCTGGTCTGCACCATCCCCAGCATCCTTTCCACGTGTTCTTGCTCTTTAAAATGATGCACCAATAAATGAAGAACTTGTCAACTCTCCATTTCTGCTCCTCGCTCTCATGCTTTGTGATTATTATTTTCTCTTATTAATTTTCTACTCACTGAGCAATAGAAACATAACACATGCAGCACTTTCTCACACCATAGAAAGAACAGTAGTAAAGTCCTAAAATGCTGAGCTGGCGAGTGGCAGCTCTGAATAACAGGAACACTGACTCTATTTTCTAGATATGCTGTGAGATGAAGGACCTCAGGGCACAACTAGGGATATTCACACCATGGGCTTTGCTTTGCCTATTGTCTCTTGTTATTGACAGTGGGGAGCAGGACACAGTGTAGCTCCATGTTTTGTGTAACTGGTGATGTACTGAAGGGGAAGAGATGCCTGAATGAAACACAAGCAGACACAAGAGCTGAGGTTGTAGACCAGTAAAGCAGCCTGACACACTTCTCTCCAAATTAAACTCCTAGAAAAAGAAAGTTATTGGTGCTTTTTTTTTTTTCAAATTTGGCCAAATCCTACTGGTGTATATAAGCTGAAAATTCCAGCTAAAAAGGAGGAATTAGGTGCAAACAAACTTTTGGAGCCTATTGATACTATGTGCTTTTCTTCCTATTCTTTGTGGAACAATGTGCCCCTTCAAGCAGTGTTGAAATTTTGGCTGCTGTCAGGTTTCCCAGTTCACTATTGTGGTTTTTCTTTTTTTGTGCCTGTTCTGCTTTCTTGCAGTTATCTTTCAGGGTTGTTTTTTTTTTTTACTAATAGGGTTTTATACTTTCCTGTGGCTGGATGCATTTGTAAGATGTTCCCTTGATTGCAAGACCCTCGCTGCATGAGCCTCCACAGGTATAATACTACTTCTAGCTGAGACAAAATTTTTTCCACCTGTATCTGCTGGATGCAGTGACAGTTGGCAAATATCTCCTTCCCCCTCCATGTCAGCACTTTGCTTCTTAGCTAAACAAGATATCAAGCTGATAATGTACATACAACAAGTTATAGATGAGAACAGCCTTGCTCAGTGTTTTCTATTTTACTTCAGCAGCAGAAGGGCTGCAGGCAAATCTGTGGTCAGTTATTTCTGCATCCGTGGGTTTGCCTGCACTGGTTTTGATGGCCTTCAGAATTTCCTTACTCTGAGTGGCCAAATGTCACGGTGTGGACTGTTTGAAATGAGACCGTTTCTCTCAAGCTGCAGCAGCAATATGAAAATGTCAATCACTTTCTTTTTCTTTTCCCATAATACATTAAGAAACGTTTCACTTGTTCAGAAAGGAGAAAAAGACCAAGTTTAACAGCAATGCAGCCAGCAGAGATTTTGTTCCTGGGCTGAATCACTGAGTTGAAGATACAAAGAGATGCTTTTTTATTTTTTTTAAAGGCAGTATAGGTGGCTGTTGCTAAATTTCCATGTTGTCTGTGGCTTCACTTAGAGAGATGGTGCTGAGGGTAAAATCCATATGTGGTTTCTTCATGTAAGAAGAAATTTTGCCTGTGTTTTGGGTGCCTGGGGACTGTTTTGCTGCAGGAGTGCAGCAGGTTTCATCCAGGCAGTGATCAGCAGAGGGCACTGGTCTAACAGGAGTTGAAGTCAAAACTCAATCGTCAACTCACTTCAGCTCAGTCTAAAAACGACCCAAGATTAATCTGTTAATATCCTCTCATTCCTTTTCCCTCCTATATCAGTGTTAATTGCCAAACAAGTGACAACTTTCTCCAGTATATTATACTGGTACATTATACACTGCTGCTGGAGATCTGGTTATTTGCAAATTTGCTACAGACTCCTCCACAAACTTGAGAGGTTTTTATGCTGCTTCTGTAGGAATACAAATAAATAAAGGTTGCAGCTTCATCTATATACAGTTTAATCTGCATGCTATTTAAAGCAGTCTAAATATTAAAAACCAGATTATTGGAGTATTCCACAGGATTGATTTTATTTATCATCGTTTACTTTCAAGTAAACTTGCCACCTTCCTTTAGTTTTATTTTCCTCCAGAAGATGCATTCCTCCTGATAAGAAAATACTTATCTTTGCATTCTCAACCATATTTAAGAACTAGTCTACACTTGGCTGATAAATTCAATCCTGACTTGAAACTCTCCAGAAACAACCATCATAAACCTGGCCTGGTAAAACACCCCTGTAAAGTGAATGAAATGGAAAGTAAAAGACCAGCACGGTTGGGTTGGGTTGAAGGAGAAGGCAAAGAGGGGCATCAGCTACTGGTTGTGCTTCTCCAGATCCAAGGGCAGAAGAAACTTCCCAGGCAAAGGCTGCAGATAGGGTTGTAGGCAATCTGCTGTCAGCAGAAGGGATGAAGCTGGCACATCTGGAAATTGCTCTGACAGCCAGGGCCCTATAAAATTTTCATTTGAGAAATGAACCTGTTCTAAACTTTGCGAATCAAGCCCTGCAGCTTTTTCTTGGGCAAGATTTTTTTGCTAAGATAAATGAAAATAGACTTAAGGACTTTGACAGCAGCCAGTGGGCAAGCCCTTGTCTTGTGTCTGGCAAATAACCCTTTGTAGCCCTGACCTGTGGCATGAGATTGGGGTCAATAAATAAATATCACTTTGGTGGGAACGTGTCTTGAGCGTCATGGAATTATTGAAAGCCTGTTGGGTTGAGCAAAGGGCAGGTTTCTAAAGTTAGTCTTAAAAGTGTCCTACAAATTGTATTTCCATGGTCTTTTATATATTCACCTTCCTAAGAGCATTTTAGCAAGCATAACTATCCTGCAGAATTTCCCAAGATTTGGCTTGAGAGTTTTAAATGAAAGAACCCTATTAATGAAAGTGCAATTTACTGAATATCATGCCTCAAAACAAAAGGGATCTCACTTTTAGCTCTTTTGGATAAAAACCCAAACCAAAATCCAAGTGGAGACACTGATCTGGGACCACTAAATGCACCACTTCTCAGTGTTTCCTAATCACTGCCATGTAACAATTAAAATAGGCAAATCTCTTGAATGCCTGCAGGGGTTTGGAACTAGATGATTTTTATGGTCCCTTCCAACCTAAAGTATTCTACATTAAGAATCCTTCAAGCCGTGCTGTCACTTCTCAGAAAGCAAAGATACAGCCAGGAATAATTGCTTTAGCCTTTAGTTTTGAGTGGAGTTTTTTCTCTTCCTCTGCCAAGCAAATAGAAAAAGCACTTGTATTAGTTTAACATACACTGTCACCTAAGAAGAAGAAAAATTCAATGGAGATGAAGATAACTTTAGTTCTGTCACCAAGGAAAAATATATATTTGATCTAATCTATGCTAAACTTTTCTTTGTAGTTCCTGAGAAATAAATAAAAATCTATATATCACCCTCTTGGCCAGTACTTGATGACATTAACCTTCAGTTTTTCCCTCTGTTGTCTTACTAACAACAGCAAAAAAGGTAGAGTGTAAGCTTATGTATCAGTAAAGGTAGAGTGGCAGAGTTCCCATGCACCTTATTTTACAATTTGCTTTGACATGAAGTGAGAAATAACTGAGCACAACCTTTACTACAATAATTGGATTTTTGCCATCAGGAAAAGCTTGTTACAGTTGTGTCCTCTGAGAAATAATACACTTTTTAGGTTGAGTTATATAGAATCCATTCTCTGTAACCTTAGAAGGCTCAAATTCCAGTGAGAGAGATGTGATGTGCACGGGCTGGATCCTTCCCTGCCTGCATCAATAGGCTGTCATCATTCTGTCAATAGTGCTGGTGGGTTTACACCACCACAGCCTAAAAAAATCATTTTGTGAGGCACTTCTTAAAAACACACACTAATTTTAGGGCAGTCTCCTTTGTAGTTATCTCTTTATTTTCCTCTTTTTGTTGTTGTCACTTCAGGTCATGTTGTTTTTCTGGTGGGTTTTTTTCCCCTTCATGCAACTTCCTTGAAGAATTGTAGGAAAATAGAATTAATTATCAAATTTTCATGATTATTGCACCTGATTAGACTGACCCTTACAGCCTAACATTGAATAGGGTTTGTGAGTTTGGGATAGGAAGTTCCTTTAGTTTTATGATCTCGAGTGTTTTTAAATTGCCTGTGCTGTTTCCATTATACCTGAGCTTCTGCAATCCAAGAAACTGTGTAATGATATGCATCTTGTTAAAACAAGTAAGTAATTGCCTATATTTCATTGCTATTACCAAATACTACTTTACCATAAACTTTTATTATCATGTATAAGCTTTCCAAGGACTTTTTTGGCCTTGCTCCAACCTATGGTTGAAGCTGAAATGAGACAATTATTAAAAAAAGAGATTTGTTGATTCAGATTCTGAATCAGCATGGTGGCACCAGATGATCTCCAGAGGGCCCTTCCAAACCCCACCATGCTGGGATTCCATGAAAGTCACCCTGGCAAAATCCATCTGGATGTAAAAGACTGGGGTGACCTCAACCACCACACCATCTGTACCTGTGGGGCTGTAGCTGCTGACCTTAGTTATCCATCAGTCAAGATTAGGATTGGAGAAGCAGGATGAAAAGAATAGGGATTCATCTTCAAAAGAAGCTACAGGAAGATGACACATGATCATCACCACTAATGAACTACTTGTGTCTTCAATGTATACAAGAGATTGCATCACTGGGGGTTAGGTATCATGGTGTCAGGGTGATTTGGGTGTGAAGAGACCTTTAAAATCATCTACTCCATCCCTCTGCAGTGAACATGGACATCTTCGGCTAAAGCAGGTTGTACCAAGCCCTGTCCTACCTCACCTGGAATGTTTTTAGGGAAGAGACATTGACCACATCCCTGGGTCAGTGCTTCACCACCCACACTGTGTAAAATTTCTTCTACCCAGTCTAAATTTTCCTCCTTTCAGTTTAAAACCCTCACCCTTCGGTCTGTTGCAATAGACAGTGAAAAATATTCTCCCCATTTTTTAAGCCCCCTTTAATTCTGAGAAAAATATATTGACAAAACTATTATAATATAGTGTATTCTCAGATTTTTTCAAACAGTAAATTCTCTTCAAACTACCAGCATTCTGAAATCTTTGGATTTTCACAAACCTAGAGCTGAGTAACAAAGTGACTCTGATGATGCATGTGTCACATTCACACTTCTTCCCTTTAGAGTCAATAGCAAAGAGCTCCCATTGGCACTAATGGGAACAGGATTGGGCCTTGAATTATTAACCACCCAGGATAATAGGAACCTGTTTTATTTAAATATAACCAATGTGAGACTGGAAATGTGAGGTGGTAGTAACGAGCCATTTTGAGTAGAGGGAGATGCGTGTTAAATTAAAGTGCCTTGTACTCAAAATCAATTTGAATTTACTTCAGCCTTTGCATAACCTTCTCCTCAGTGCTATACAAATGTCTTAATAGACTCATTAAAATCTGGAAAATGGGAGAGAAAATCGTAAGATCAGAGACTCATGAAAGAGCGGAAATAAAAATCTATAACTGAAGTGTGAAGTTACACAGTGGAGCAGTGAGAATTTTAAGTTTCAATTTCTTTCACTGTGGGTTTATCACGTCCTAACTGTTATGTCACTATTTTTATGGAGTGGAACATACACGTTACAACCTATTTCTTCAGATTGCTTTTTACAAGGTCTTCCCTCTGCTCTTCTACATCTGTAGCTTGTGATGGAGACCCCTATGATATCTTTGACCCAACAGTAGCAACTCTCTGAGATGATATAATCATTTTTGTGTGCTCCTTTTGCTGTGTTACCTGGAGGCCAAAAGAGGGGAGGACTCTGTTTTGGAGGAATCCTTTCTGAACGAAATTACCATTTCTTCCTTCTAGAAACAGAAGTTACAAAAGGAATTTGCAGCTCATCAGGGAAATTGAATTTTTCCTCATCGGGGAAAGTCCACTCACTTGTTTTTCAGAACATTCTTCTGACTTGCTGCTAAGCTCTGTGTCTAAAAATGTGTATTTCAACTACCTGTCCTTGTCTGCCTCCACACGGCCAGTACAACTGGCAGCATTTATTTTACTGCAACACAACCAAGCCAAAATTGTTTTCTCACGTCTGCTGTACCACTGAGGTCAAAACTTAGCTCCCATCCTTAAGGATACCTTGAAATGTGACTTTTGGTCTAATGAAAGAATTTGGGTTGAAGCTCCTATTTACGCCCCAATTTGATAGAGAAAAATTGAGATTTTTCCTTATCGTGATTGTACAGTATGAAGCAAATTGCTTCAGATTATGATTCCCTCCACTTTAAATTGTTCCATTGTTTAGACTAGAGCTGGCTGACAGTTCCTTCATTTATCTTTCGTAGCCTGGCGCTGCAGTGGACACATTCACAGCATTAGGCTGGTGCTGATTTTGTCAACCTTGACCTTCTGCCACATTAGCTCATTGCAAACCTGACACTCTTCATTTCTCAACCGTAGAATTTTGCTTGTTTTTGAGCTCTCTGAGTCTATGTTAACCACCACTGTTTATATGGAAGTTACATGGACACGTATCAGAAGCTGTCATATGGTGTTTTCTTTTTTCATGTTGAAACTCTATTCACCAACTTATATTCTCCATCAGAAACATACATCTCACTGACAGCTCATAACAAAAACTTGTTTGTCTTAACTGTGATTTATTTTATAGACTTGGTCTAGCTTAACAACTTTTACACCACAGACCAGCCTACACTTGAAATCTAGGCCACTGAAATTATCAGTGAGTTCTTGCTACTTAGTGCTTGGAAGTTGTCTTTGGGGGATGGATGTACTGGTGGTTTCTTCTGAAAAGTGGCTTTGATCCCATTTTACTTAAGCTTTTTTTTTACTTTAATCCTTTTTAGAAAAGGATTGTGGTTGCTGGAGCTGAAATCTGAGGAACAGCTCTTGCAAGTTTGCAGCTAATACAAGCGTGTAAGTACTTCCATCAGTGCTGAAAGTTGATCCCACATTCACTTTAAATGGGATAAAACCAACCACTGTTTCAAAGCCACCTGGAGAGGCAGCCAGTATGGTCTCATCAGCTGCTTTTCACTGGGAAGCTGGTCTCACTTCTTAACAATAATTTCTTACAGCTTTGCATATTCATATCTTGGACATCATCTTTGGTCCTAGTGGGAATTAATACCCCCAGGAAATTCTCAGCCTCCCAGACCAGTCCATTTTCATAACCTGAAGTATCTCACAAACCTTTTTAAAACTACTATTGCTCACAAAGGTCTTGAGTTAATTGTGCAAACCCAAAGCATTTGGGACCCAGCTGCTGAGGGAATGTGAAAACAAAGGTGCTGATTGCAAGTGGTGGGAGATACAAGGCCAACCTCATCCCATCAGGGGGAGTTAGCAGTGGTGTTGGCTCAGCTCCTGGGTGAAGAGGAGCTCTTGGAGGAGAGGGAGGTCTGTGGCACCCTTCACTCATCACTGAACCCATATGCAGCTGCTCGGCTGCCAGATGCTCTGGTTTTAATGGGCAAATGACAGCTGCATCACTGAAAACACAATGCACAAGGCTCAAATCTAGGCTGTTAAATCCTGATGTCTCATTTTCAGTTTACTGATTGTTTTTCTTTTCAGTTCTTTAGAACTTTTGGCTTAAGCTGGTTCTTCCTTTGTATTTTGTCCTGTGTTTGTAGAGATCTTTGTGAGCTAGTGGTCTTGTGTGTGGTTATTCAAGCAGAGCTTAATAAAATACTTGAAGTAATTCACTCTTTAACTGAGTAACGTTCCCATTGAAGTCAATGAGAATTTAATATGTTTAAGTACTACAGAATGTAGCCCTAAATTTAATTAACTATTGCAAGAAACTTAAATCAGCCATGTAGGAGGTCTTTCAGAAGCATGACCATTGTTGATTTTGCTTTTCTTGAGTGGTAGTGACTGGTATCATAGTCCATGGGGGAGAAGTAAAACTAAGATCACATTCCATGTGAGGTTGGTCAGGACTGAGCAACCTGCTCTAGTTGTAGATATCCCTGGTCAGTGCAAGGGAATTGGACTAGATGGGCTTGAAAGGTCCCTTCTAATCTGTGATTCTATGATTCTACAGTCACAAAATTTTGTTGGATTAGAGCAATAAGGGTGAAGCCAGGACTAACTCTCAGAACAGAGACAGGATCTTGTGCTTGGACCTTGGGTTGAGCAATGGACTGTAACAAGGAGTTACTGCTTGCTGCTTTTAGGGTAGACACTTGTAGCTGTGGTTCTTATTCATGAGAAGAGAGCTTGTGCATTTTTCTCTGTCTTGTTATTCTTAGGGATTGCTGGAGGACATGTAAAAGCCCACCAACATCTTGATATCTTGTTCAGATAAGGAAGAAAGAACATCTGTCCTTGGAGAGTCGTAAGTAATAAAGGAAAGTTAGCAAGATAATCAGGAGAGATTTGAGTGATGATCAGGAAACAACTGACAGTTTACAACAGCCTAAAATCAGACTGATTTTCAGATGGCACAGGGTCTGGACATGTCCAGAAGACGAGTTTCTCATGACTCTGCACTTACTTTGAGGGTAATACATTGATCTTTATCAAGTCTGAGCTATCTACATTTCTCCTTCCCTGACTGCTAAGCTTGCTGAACAAATCCTACAGTAAAGGGGACAGAGAAGTGATGCTTTGAGAAGGATTCTTCTCACCCAGCACTGTAAGCTGTGGAGGAGGTCACCCTCACCAAGTTTTTGCCTTCAGTCGAGTCCAGAATTCATCCTGCTGCTGCAGCAGGAGAGAGCTGTGATTATCTGATAGCCTCTTGTTTACACGTAGTGGGAAGTGAGAATGATGATGCCCCTCAAGTGCACTTCATGTCTTTTTTTTAATCTAACTCCAAACTGCACATTAATCTTTATTGCCATTTTATTCCATGTAAGAGACAGACGAGGCCATGTGACATTTTACCCATCTCTCATCCCCCAGTAACTGTAATTTCCATCAAGAGCTGTAGATTGCCAGACAATTGGAAAGAGCGTGAAGTAAATGCTTCCTAAAATGCTTTAATATGAGAGTTAATAGCCATGTGCTCCTTGTAACTCAGTTCAGTCTAAACTGATAGTTAATTGGATTGTCATGCTTACGAGGGGAAGTATTCAAACATGTCTAAACTTCATAAAACCTCCTGTTCAGAGAGAAAGAGAGTATTAGAGCAAAATCAAAAACAAACTTTTAAGCGTGTTTGCACAGCAAGCTCAATAAGCACTTTTTGCTGATCTGCATGAAACCTGCACAATTTAAATGTCATTAGTCTTTTTGTCAATGTACAGGCAAGTTGTAGTACTGGTGGAAAGCCTAAAAATATTAAGTTTACTTAATAAAACCTATTAAAATGGGTGGCATGAAAGAGAATTATTTCAACTGGAATATATACACTGGGGAAAAGCAAGATCTTGAATATTCACATTACAGCTCATTGAAAAGGCAATGGGCTATGCAACAAGATTGACAACAAAGGGAAAAATGATGAGGAAAATTGCCTTACTTATCTGCTAGAGTGCTCTTGACTGCCAACTGTAATTTTATGGTTCATTATATAAAAAAATACCATTAATGTTAGTACTTGTGTATCATAATCATGCGAAGAAGGGAAAAAGTTCGTTGAAATGTGCTCCATTTTTAATCAAGACACTATAATTGTGTGTTTTTCAAGCATCATCAATTTCCATCAATTTTACTGCTGCAAAAAATAATGTGCTGCTATAGTTCTTCCAAAGGTCAATTCCTGCATGAGGTACATCGACTGCAGGCATGTAAACTGTAAATAAACAGCAGCATAATTTATCTTCTCTGATATTACTTGATTCATCGTGAGCTTTAAGTTGATAAGTGAAGAAAATGGCATCTCTGGTTTTAAATTTTGTGGTGCATCAGATAACTTAGAAATTACAGGAACTTTGGTTATATAAATGTTGTTATATAAAATGTCAGGCAACAGCTAATATTAGCATTGCAGAGCCAATTTTACATAGCAAATGTATCTGTCAACCTATCCGTGTGCTTTCAGTAGTTTTGAAAATCAGAGCTCAGATAAAATTGTCTGGAACAATGGCAGGCTCTGCACTGCTGCACGTTGCCTGACTCATGGATTAACCACCCCAAAGGGTTGTTGTCCATCGAGGAATTTGGGTTCCTTGCTCCTAAAGGGAGCAGTGATGTCACTAACTCAAGCACTCTATCCATTTTTTAAAGGGGATGCAGGGAAATCTAGTGACACGTGGAAAAAAAGTTTTGTGCAGAACAAGTTTTCTGTGTTAGTGTTTGTATTATTCCAGTAAGATGTCAGGGAACAAGTCTACAGCAGAGCCTCATTCCCAGAGCAAAGAAGAATCCTTATCCCAACACTTTTCTTCTTGACAAAACAGATGATTCCCAGATCTTTTCCTAGCCAGGGAATGCTTAGACTTTATTCCATGACTGTGATTGAGACAAACTTGAGCAAGAGCTGCTCTTTTTTCCGGGAATGTGCTCTGAGTTTTGAAGCCTGGTCAAGTTGAATTTTGTTTAGAGGTTACAACTGGCCAATGAAGTATGGGAAGTTCATATTATTAATGTTTTTGAAGGCTGTCCATCTACTGATGCAGAATACTGAAAAGCAACTGATGTGTTTTATGGGAAAACTCTGTTGTACTTTCCTTTATCCCATTGAGCACATCCCCTTCTTGCAAAACTCCCACCAATACTTCTTTCCATGCTCACTCTTGTAATACTCTAAATGTCTTGCAGTGCAATCTGCAGATAGATGCCCAGGTGATCCACTTTTTGAATCCAGTTCCACAATCCAATTCCTGTCTGCTGCTGAGTCCAGCCTGTGACTTCATCAGCTTCTATTCCATCAGTGGTGAGTGTGATTTTGCCATCAGGGGGTTGTGTTTGATATTTGGTTTGTATCTATTTCATTATATATAAATTTAAATTTTATATTTTAAATATACCTATTTATATATTATAATCTCCCTTTGGGAGAGGGGTTAATAGAGAGCATCTGTCATTTGTTTAGTGGCCAGCCCATCTATAACCCTTGACAAAAGTGCATTCCTCAGCTTGTAGTGAAGGCTGCTAAGACTGAAGCTGAGAGGCTTTACTGAAGCTGACAAGCCCTCCAGAAATCCCATCACTCAAGCCAAGGCAGTGGGACCCAGGGGCCTGGGAACAAAGTGCAGCATTAGCTACCAACTAAAACCTCTCCTGCAGCCCAGCAATAGGCCAGAAATAGCTGAAATAATACAGGCATTTATATCTATTTTGAGATGAGTGTCACTGTTCTCCTGACACCTTTGAAGTGGGACCATCCCGCACTGGATGCCGAGCAGCTGGGCGGTAAGTGGTGGAGGAGCCTCTCCCATCTCCTGCCTCCAGCAGAAGGGAATGTCTGGGATAATGTTTTTGCAAGTCTCCCTGTAAAAACATGCTGTTATTCATAGTGTATGATTAGTCTTTCATGCTTTCCTTGTTATAAATACAGAACACATGCTACAGTGCAGAATGTGATAATATATTCTAATGTGATCTTTAATGCTGATATTTAAAAACCTGTTCCTGAATAGGCACAGTTTAAATTTCACATGAATGTACATCTACCATTTCCCCTGCTTCAAAGCATAAAGTCTTTTAGGCAAAAAAAAAGTAGCTTTTATGTCAGTCTGTTTTTCACCCCTTTCTTCAGCTCATCTATCTACAGCTAAATATTTTCTTCATCTTCCACAGGGAAAAAAAAAAAAAGAATTATTCTAAAGCAACGTTGCTGCAGTCTGTGTGTGTTTGCTGGAAAGTCAAAATACAAACACTGGGAGAAGATATTCTCATTTGTTTTCTGTTCCAGTTTTTAAGCGATATGTTAGGAAGCAATCATAATAAAGAGGAGCTGGAGGAGCTGAAGAAATTATTTCTCAGTTAGACAGCAGCCTGCTGTTATCCCTAATCTAAGAGGTACCGGATAGAGGTCATCTTCTGATCAATGAAATGAATTTCATTTTATGATGCTGAAAACAGACAGAGAATGGTACAATCAAGTGCTTTCAAAGAGAAAACAGAAGCAGCCAGAGAGTGATGGAAGAATCATAACAAAGATAAACAGATTTATTGCTATATATAGCCTGGTTTACAAGGACTCTGTAGTGCAGAAAGAGGATGTTATCCTACTTTAGGTCCCAGCTATAGGGAGTATTGCTAAGATTTATAAGCACTTTACATGCTCAGGACACTTTCTTGGACAAATGGGGTTAACGTGGTGCATGACTACGTTCAAAGATTATCTCTCATAAAGGAGAAGCAATTTAGTTTCCAAGCTGAGCACTTAAGCATATAATGTAATGCGACTTTTGGGAATCCCCATGCACAGGGAATGCTGACAGCTCTTCTGTTTCAGAGTCACCAGAAACTCCAGCACAACTGAGGTTCTTCCATGTGCACTGGCTCCGAGGGGCTGGGTCTCTGGAGTTTACCCAGATTTTGCTTTTCAAGTGGAATTTGACTTGGTCAAGGTTTACTCTGATATGACTTTGGGTCACTACATCATTTCAAGGCCTGATGAAAATGTTTGCTATGAAAGTTTTATAGTTAATTTGGAATATTAAGCATTAATATGCTGTCATAGAATTGAGAACATATTGGATGTATGATCTTGCCTGTGCCATAGGTAAGCCTTAAAACAGTGTCTGCTGTTCCATTCAAGAACTGGGGACAGGAGCACTCGTGCTGTGGGGAGTTTGGCTCTCCAGCAAGAGGCTACAAACTCCCACAAAAGCACTGAATTTGACAATAAGCATAATTGAAATTATCTAACATCTAATACAATTGAAATTATCTGGTTAATTTTCATGGGAGGAAGCAAGATAATCAATATTCATAAAAACAAATTGATGAGCAAGAGGGAAATACTGTGTAAATACAGAAAAGGATTAAGGGCACAGTGTGTAGGGAAATCAACCATTTCTGAGTGACTTACTACAGTCTATTGATTATAAAAGAAAGTTGTACTGAAAGCATTCCTTGGTTAAGATTTTAGGAGCAACATTAGGCCTATTCTTGTATCCCACGCAACACTGGATGGGAAGGTGTCTCTCAGCCAGCCATCACAATGAGCCAAATGGTGACAGACATTCACAAAACAGGATAAAACTGCAAGAAAAGAGACTTAAAAAGCCAGAGCAGCAGCGTGCAAAGGATCCCAGAATTTTAACTGATCTGCTGCTGTTACATCTGGTGCACGAGCAAGGGGCAGGAAAAGGTAAAATATTCTGCCAGCAGTGAAATGTAGGGAAAAATTCCAACACTTTTTGTGAGCCTCATCCAGAAATAAGGACTAATGTGTGTGTATGTATATATATAAATATATATATGTATGTATGTATATATAGTGTTTGCCCAAACAGCAGAATTAACTTCTCATCAGAACATATAGCAGAGTTTTTATGATTTTTTTTTGTGAGCTGTTTGTTTTCTTATTATTTTTGTTTGGTAGGTTTTTGGTGCTTTGTTGTTGTTTTGATTGTTTGGTGGGTTTTTTTGTTCTTTTGTTTTTCCAAACCTTCCAAAGTGTCTCCACAAACAATGGGAAGCTGAAGAGAGCCCTTGCTGTCGGTGTGGATTAATCTGGAATTCCCCAGCACCTTCAGATCCTTTGGCATCAAAAGTTTGAGGAGTGACTCCATGTATTCCAGAGTTCAGAAAACTACAAGAGCGAATGAACTAAAACGCCACCAATTTCTGTGGCTTGGAAACTTCAAAACCTGTAACTGTGCTGTAAGTCTTTGATCTCAGCATTGCTCTTCCACTCCCTTTGAAGTCAAAAGCATCGGGTGATCACGGTGGGATCCCGAGGTGTCAAGTGTTAATTCCCTAGAGCCACATGCAAGGTACAGAATATTACCTATTGACCACTGGGTGCTCAAGAACATGGCCATATGTAGAGAGTGTTTTCTTCTTAAAGAAGGTTTTACACATCAGTAGTTCCTATGAGAAGCTTTTTTTAACCAACAAAGAGGTGACTGCAGAGCACTGATGCACAGGACCGTTGGAAGGTGGTTTCTAGAACAAATTAGTAATGGTGCCTTTTTATTAATCACAGCTGATGAGGGAGTTAAAATGATCTACAGAGACATGCTAAAGAGCAGCTTATGTGCTTTTTGGTGCTTAGGAGGGAACTTGGTGAGGGGCTTGGCTGGAACACCCAGAATCTGCCTGTTCCTGGGGTGGGAGCTGAACGCTGTAAATTGGTCCCAGCGTCTGCCTTCATACAGCAGAAGTGGAAAAGAAAAATGGAAAGGGCTGCATATATATGACTTGTAAAATATTCATTTATGTGCTGTGCTTGAGGAGAATCGATCTCTAGAGAGCGTGAGGTTTCTCCATCTCAGTCAAATTAGATTAGAGGTAAGAGCTGAGTGGGATAAAAAGTCACGGGGATAGTGTTGGGGTGAACTGGTGCAGGCAGGTGCTCAGCTCTGATCCCAGGGTGTCGTGAGGAAGGGCTGAGATTGCAACAGGTCTGAGGCATCAGCTCTCCCCTGAGCAAGCATCTCTGGGTTTTGATTCCCTGAGGAGGCAAATTGTTGATTTTTTTTTCCTAGATTTGATCTTCAGTGGCTTATCTGTCCAATTATAGCAAGGTTAAATAAGGTCAGCACTGAGGGAGGCAACAGTTTATTCCTTTTATTTATGGTATTGTTCCCACTGTGTGGGGAAGGAGAAGAGAACAATGGGCTCAGCAAGGGACACAGCAGGATTTCTGCTTCTCTCCTCCATGGATGCCTGTTGCTCACAGACACTGGGTGTGCTGCAAGGATGACACACAACTCCAGGGCTTTGCAAGGGGCTGTGTGGGGCTGAATCAACTTTACTATTTCACCCCCTTGAACATCAGTTGTTGTGCTGAAGTCTCCTCATCAGCTGGATTTCTCCAAGTCTGTCCAACCCTTAGCCAGGTCTGTGAGATGTGGTGGGCAGTCAGAGGCAGGTTTGCCCATGCCCTGGAGTCACACCAACCCAGTGGCTTTTTCCAGTTAAAATGATCTTCGAAGATGTTAAATTAGATGTGCTATTGTGAATGGGGTTCTTTGAGTCTTTAAGGATTCTTGAAGAGTTTCTAACTGGCTTTTCCATAGTTAAACTGAGAAATCTTATATAATGTTTTCAGCTATTTCTGACAGTAATGTCTTTACCTTGGGAACAAAGTATTCAGGATGATGTCAATAAAGACAGCAGCTTTGACAGCAGTTTTGTATATAGGCAAAGCTATAGAGTGCTGAATATTACCTGTATTATCAATTGGCTAACGCTTCCCATGAGAAAGATGTCTCTTTAGAAAGCTCTGCCTTTTATGAGCATCATCAACATCTGTCAGGCTTGACACGGCCGGGTTTGACTGGGTTTGAGGTTTTTGTTGTTTAAGTTTGTGATAAGTGAGCATTTGCTGAGAGATGGGCATTGAAAAGTGTGTTATGTTCAGATCTAAACTGCTTCCTTCTGCTGTTTTTATGAACGCGCCGAGATCCGTGGAGGAAAAGAGTTAAGTAATAGAGAGCTTTGCCATTGGTTCAGTGTCAAAACAGCACAGATACAGTTCGTGCAGAGTCAGTGACTTATTACAGCTCTAAATATCTCTCCCCTTAAAAGCTCTGGGGCTTAAAAGCTTCGTGCAGAGTCTCCATCGGCTTTTGGATAACCCAAGGGCAGAGGAAGAAGAGCAAGTGAGGGCAGCGAGGGCAGGCAGGCAGCTGTGAGCTCACTGTGTGTACAAGGGCATAACACTCCAGTAAGAAACAACTTATTTACAATTCTAAGGAGTATTTTTTTCCACATTATGAAAAAAAAGATCTCTCTGTTTCTAACTCAGTGCACATCAGTATGGATTCATACTTCATTATTTCAGACACAGCCTCTCGATGGATGCAGAGAGGGCAGGATTACTGACAACATTTTTACCATTTCAGCTTTCTCAGTGTTTCTTGGGAGCATAATGGAGAAGAGAGAACATACCATAGATCATATTTATTCCATGCTCTTTCAGACCACACTGCTCAAGCCACCTTCTTTTCTGCCTATAAATCACCAGGCAGGGAGACCATCCAGTGGCTGCGTTACCCAATGATGAGCCCTCCTCTGGTGGATGGATGGAGACCAGTGAGGAGCTACTCTCATTATGGAAAGCCTCTTCTGGAATATTTACATCCAAGATCTAAATCACACTTCACACATCACTCAATAGAATAGGTTCCTGTAATTAAATGAGAGCTTTATTGAACAAATTACCACAGTGGTAGTTACATGTGTAATACTCTTGCTGTATCTCAGGTAATTCCTTTGACTTTATTGCTGATAAAACCATGACCTTGTCTATTTCCATAATACTTGTTCATTTAACAAGACTGAAGAAATGTTAATTGTGACATGTCCAAGAATGCTTTTTAAATGTTGCCATTAATAGTATTAACTCAATGATTCCTAATACTTGCTGTTTACTCACAGTGCCAGTCACACCCTGTTACCTTTAGGGACACAAACGTACCTTATGAGCAATGGAGCTCAGACAAGCACTGGTAATAGAGTAGGAAAATGATGTTTTACTATGTAATATCCACAAATTGATTTTTCTTGACAGACTGGAGAGACAGAAATTATCTGCATCCAATCAGCGAGGACCTTTATGTAAATGAATGCAGAATTAGAATAGCAAAGTAGAACTTGATGACATTGGCCTTATTTTTTTGTCTATTAGTCAATATCTAAGTTTACAATTTTGCCTTTCCTTTGGATAAGTTATTTATATATGCACACAAGTGCAAACTCACTCATTGGATGCTTAAATTAAATTCCAGTGAGGCTTTATTTTTATTTACTGCTTTCTCCAATATATGCACATCTTTCAAATCTCTACAGGGCTACATTGATTCCTGTAGTATCATCTCTTGGTTTATTGAGTACCAGTGGTGACTGATTGTCCCTTGATACTTCAGGAAGACCTAAAAGATACAAGAATGTAGTTTAAAATAGGCTACTACTTTATTAAGCTACCACCACATCTGGGAAATTATTTGAGATGATTGGGAATTTCTTGACAATATTTTTTCCCCCCCGCTGGAAAAAAAATGCTGATTTGACAAACTCAAAACTGTTTGCTAAGCATAATTTGATGCAACCCACCCAATTAAGAAGAAAAAGAAGCCAGTGCAATAGCAGGTTGACACTGTTAACTGAAGATTGTGCTTTTTCTTGTGATGGCAATTTTTCAAAATTTTAATGAACTTCTACTTAAAAAAAAAAAAAAAGTTGAAACCAATTAATTTGACTGACCTGACAAAAAAAAGAGGGGGAGTGTTGGTGGGTAGAAATGTGAGATCACAGATTTACACCCTGTCTCGCTGCACAATTTCACTGCAAACTGTTGAAAGCCTGTGGGACAAGGAAACACAATCCAAGCTCAGCAAGGCACTTCCTTGCCATGTTGGCATGCTGCTGCTACCCTCCCCCCCAAACCCCTGCTCATCCAAAACTTGGGAAAAAACAGCGTTTTGATGGCATTAACAGCCTGTTTTCCTCCTCCTTGGTGTCTTCTGCTTTCCTGAGAGCAGCTGGTTCCCATCACCAGAGAGCTGAGCTTGGGGTCCTGCTTGTCATCCTTAGCCTGTGCCAGCTCATCCCTGGTCCTGCTTTACTGGGACCTTCCTGAGCATCTCCTTTTTGCCTCAATCCTCCCGAACATCACTTTTTTTTTGGTGACAAATTGCTATTGATCTGTTTCTAATAATGACTTTGCTTGAGATTTGCATTACTGCAATATCAGGATCCTGTCAAGTTAGTTTGAAAACACTGCCTGGTTCAGAAAAAATGCTTGAACTTGAGTAAAATCTGAAATATTTTCCATTAATAACATTGTACGAAATTAATTTGCACTTGCACCCAATTGGGTGCAGGAAGGAGCTTTTTACTATGGTTTGAAAAGCCAGTGCAAATAACTTCTTCAGTATAAGAAAAATCATCTAATAGCAGCTTTCTATGGAAATTCACAGTATTTCTCTGCTCAATGGTGTGTGAAAAAACATGTGCTTTGTATGAATATAGAAATGAAGAAATCATTTATCAGGCAAACGTATAGGTTCTTCTTCAAGAATTTCTATTGCTTTGGAAACATTCTTCTTATTTTTTTTTTCTCTTGACACAGCTTCACTGATCTGATGCCTGATGGATAGATCTAAGGCAGGAAAGGAAATATTTCCCTTCATTTTATGATAAAGAAAAGGGAAAAAAAGGAAAAACTAACCATTAAGATGCCAACATGTGTTTTGTCTACTTCAGTTCTGCCCGAGAGAACCAGATTCAGCAGAACAGTTTCACCTTCCTGCAAGTTATTGCCTTGCCTTCTCTGCCTCTTCTCACAACTTTTCCTATTTTTCCTTCATTTCTTTGTATTTTCCCTTTCACCAGAGAGTAAATCTTCTGCTCTCTGAGGTTCTACAGCAATCAATGCCATCGAGCCCTGAAGAGCCCTAGGTCTGCCAGGCTAAGGGGACTATTTTTAAGGGTGATATTCTGTAAATGCAATTAGCTATTTATGTACCTCTAAAACTTACACAGAGCCTGGAGGCGTCTAACACCTTTTGAAAATCTGCAGCTAGATGTCTTTATCTTTCTTTTTTTTATATATAAACAACATGAATAACTCTTGTCACAGACAATTTTCCCTCAGTAACCTTGTTCTCTTTCTACAGGGGTGTGCAGAGATGGACACCCAGGCCCACGGACATCCCAGATGCCCCTGGACCACTCCCTGGGGCTACTGCACAGATGCTGCTAAGGAGAAAAACATGGTTTGGAAGTCTAAGTAATTAATTTTTCTGTTGTAGCTGGAAACTTCACACACCTTACCTGTCTCCAGCCCCAGGCCACCACCAGCCACACAGGCAACAATTTTGATGGCTGGTTATCCAACCTTTCCTTAAATCCCTGTGATGGAAATGGAGATGCCAAGGTCTGAAATGGCCTTGAAGTTAGGCTGGTTTCAACCACCCTGGACTGTTTGTTACCTGATTCTCAATGGCCAAGGGAAGTTCTTCCCTTCACCTTTGCCACTACCTTTTAAATACTTGAAATATGTTATTATGCCCCAAAATAGCCCCAGTATTCCACGTAGGTTATTTTACTTATTTTTAATTCTTCTTTTTTCTTCAGCCAAATCAGACATAGTAATTTTGGGTAACACTGAACTTGCTGCAACAAGAGTTTCCTCATCTTGTGGAGTAGCAACTACTCAAAGCTTTCCAGAAGTTGCCTTTGCTCCTTGCACCAGGTATGAGAGAATTATTGTGACACAGACACGGGGATGGCGCCGTTAAATCTCCCAGTAAAGCCACAGCATTAATAATAGACCCAATAATCTGAGATGCTGCTTTTTGCTTTTACTTTGCTGCTGTAGGCCACAGGAAAAGCATCTAAGATTTTTGTGACTATAATTATTCTAAAGTCTGTATCATTAACACAGTGGTTGTATTTAGTTAGACTGAGTGGCAGACTGGTTTAGGTTAAGACAGAGGATTTGCTGTAGGAAAGAGATTGATGGAGAGAAAGAGCCTTATAGTTTAGGGTAAAGAGGTGATTATTCATTTTTCTTTAGCAAGAGCTAAGTATCATAGTAATTCAAAATATTGACTGGGAGCTGAAGGCTAAATCTGCCTTTAGGAAAAAGAGAATGCAGTGTCTGTTGGGAATTATTATACTTTGAGCTCCATGGTCAGCTGATACCCTTCATCCAACAGCTGGAGAGGTCATAGTTAAAATATGAAGTAGCTATATTTTTAAAAAGCAAATACAAGAGACATTTAGCTCTAGAAAATATCATATTTAAGCTTTGTACACTGGCAAGAAATCCAAGTTTCCTGTAACCTCTTTATAGTTTTTCTGATGCAGACAACAGGGGTATTTTTAGTACAGATTATATAGCATTGTATTTCTGATGCTTATTTATTTTCTGCACATATATTTCCTAAAGAAGAACATAGCCCAGCAGCAGGTTTTTGGGATGCTCCAGGTCATATTCAGCATCACATCCTCCTGGCCTTCTGAGGCTGGGCACACACCAATTTTTGGCCTGTGCAGTTGCTTCTGCAGCCCACAAAGTCCCTGCTTGGTGTGGCTGCCACCTGAGTGTCCTCTGTCCAGCCCATAGCAGCCTGTTATGTAGTTTTAAGTGCTGGGGAAGGATAGTTGAAAGCAAACTCTGTGTTTTGCAAACACCTGGGTAGATGATGATGATAAAAGATGATCATTGGTGTGCCCTCCAGTTTGTGCTGGGCATGGTCCTCCCAGGATTTTCAGTCTATAATGGAGTGGAATGCATGAAAATATCCCACCTTAGCAGTCTGATGACACCAAAAACCTCTGCTTTGCTCTTGAGACTCTGATCTTCAGACTCTTGAGTGTCATTAGTGCACTTAACCAGTCTACTTTAAGAGGAATACTGAGAAGTTCTCCATCCCCAATGTTATTCTTGTTTTTCTGACCCATGGTAACAGAAAAGATGGTGCTTTTGCCTAAAAACAGAGGTTTTATTTGTTTGAATCCCCCCTCATTTTACTTATGCTGGTGAAAAGCCATCAGCTGGAGACATATATTGGAGTAGCAGGGGAATTTTTTCCTTGATTGAGTTTCTACTTGTACATTTCCCAGTGCAAATAAAACCAGAGTGCAATTGAATTAAGGGGGTTCACACGGTGCTTTGTATTGCTTAATTTAATAGGTATAAAAATCACCTAATTAGTTAATGTCACACAAATGTATGTCAGTTTGCAACACCTTTCTTATGTATGCAACCAGCAAAGTGTGTTTCTGTGTGAGTTGTGGTTTTCTGAATGTTGTGAAACATTATTACTTTTTTAAATAGTGAGCAAGTTTGTGCCCATTTTTTTTAAACAAAACCTTCTTTGCCCACAGTATTTTTGGGAAAGAAAATATTTTGTATGACTGGATAGGCACCTATCAACAGAGACATCCCAAGTCACTAAAAATATTTAATATTTTTGGTCTGATTTTAGAGTTGGACTCTTCAGAGACATCTATGGACCTCAGGTTACCAGGTCCCACTGAATTGCAGCTCTCATAAGCCTACAGACACCTCAGGCTCCCAGTAGTATTAGGAAAATAATCAGATTTTAGCATTCAAAAGCAAGCATGAGAAACATTTATTTACTGGATTCAGTTTGTCTTACTGCAATTAATCAAATATTTCTTATTTTCCCTTGTTTTCTTTGCAGTTCTGGCAGTTATCAATTATATATATTGATGGAATATATATATTGATGGAATTATATATATTGAGGAAAAAAAAAGAACAAACCAAAACCAACCACCCAAAGAATGAATGCCCTGAGTGTAACAGTGTGATGTGAACTACATAGAGACAACCAGGGGATTTTGGGCCCGTGGATTTCCACAGCATCAACAGGTAGGAAGTGGAAATTATCTCCCTTTCCCTCCCTGGTGTCAGTCAGGGATTCAGTTCAGCATCTGGGTGGGAGTCTCCTGTTGTACATTAACACACCAAGTCTTGTATGAGAAATCTGAGCAAGTCATCAGCTTCAACACTATCTCCCTCTGCTGCACTGCAAAGCCCTTGTAGCTGAATGAGTCTAAATGTCAGGAAAAATGCAAAGCCACTTTCCATTTAAATATTTAAAAGTGATTTGATAACCCAGACAAGGACTGGTAAATCTCATCTACTAACCTCAATATAACAGTGACAAATACCAGTAATGCTTCAAAGGAAGGTCAGCACTTGAAGCAAATCACCTCAGAGCCTTCAGCTGAGGTGTTTCCTCTCCAGAGCATGAATATATGGTGGGTACAAAATTTAAGGATATTAAAGTTATTTAGCCTCAGAGTTTGACTTCATGATAGACAGTGGCACTGAACTCCACAGGGTGCAGCTTGATTGCAGCCCATAAATAGTGCATGTGCCATATTGAATACATGACCTAATTTCATTTATATTGAGACTATCTAGAGTAGGAAATAGAGGAAAAAGAGAACTTTTCCCCTTTCTTTCTAAAGCTTTCTGGAGGGAGGGGGTGCAGGTGAAAAGACAACTTTTTCTTGTGCAGATGTTGCTGGATGATTCAAAGACCATCTCTCTAACCCATGATGGTTTCTGCTTAAAATGAGAATATCCTCCAAATTTACCTGGATAAGGAAACAAAGCTCTGTTTACAAACACTTGCTGTGGATCAAGTAGAAAGAAGACTGGAAACTAGCAAGGGGAGCTGCAGCTGACACCATCATCAGGTTTGCCACAGTGCATTGATAACATCAGGCTGGTAACTTTTGGTTCATTTTCTTGCCACTATTGATTAGCTGACTCTATAAACAGGTTGCAAATGTGTGGAGTGCAAAAACCTTGATAAGAATCATGGGCTGTATGGTGCTCAGGTCAGTGAGCAGCACCACTTGATGATTCCCCGTTCAACCTTTAATGAAGTCTGACATTTACCATGGGTGTGACCTGGTTTTGTGCAAGAGCTGGAATACCAGGAGTTGCATCAGTAACACCTGACTCAAGTTTTTCTTCACCAAAGAGTCTGTGACACCTGCATTGCTATAAATATTCATTGGGCAAAAAAGCAAAACCTATAACAAATAGTTTTAAGCTTTGTTTTTGATAGGAATGAGAGCTAAATATGGGTTATGTTGAAAGAAATTGAAGTATTTAGGATTTCCCCAGGTCTCTCAGCCTTCCCTCATAGTGTTCCAGACTCTTAACCATCCTCATAGCTTCTGTTGGACTCTCTCCAGTAGATCTCTGTCTCTCTTGAACTGGGGAGCCCAGAACTGGATGGTTACTCCAGGTGAGGTTTCACTAGGGCAGAGCAGAGGGGGAGGAGAACCTCCCTCAACCTGCTGGACACACTCTTCTTAATGCCCCCCAGGAGACCACTGGGCTCTGGAGACTGTGTCAAAAGCCTTGCTAAGGTCAAGGTAGACACCATCCACTGCTCTCCCTCCATCTATCCCTTTAGTTACAACATCCTAGATGGCTGTCACATTAGTCAAGCATGATTTCCCCTTGGTAAATCTGTGCTGCCTACTCCTGATAACCCTCTTCTCTTCCAGATGACCTCCAAAACGAGCTGCTCAAAGCTAATGATAACAATTTAACCTCCCACCCAGAGTCTAGCCCTGCCTCAGCCCTTTTCTACATGAAGGGTGGAGCAGCTGCTCCCCTTTGGGGGCTGAGGAAACCAGCACATCCCAATTTCAGCAGCAAACAGAGCCTCCCCCCCAGCCAAAGCTCTGCTCTTCTGCTCAGCAGACACCAGCCATCAAGGCACAGCTGCACATGGTAAAGAGGGTGTTGCTGTAGGCATGTAAAAATAAGCATCTAGGGTTTTTTTTTCCCAACATCATTATTTTTAGCCCTTTCAGCACATAGCTGTCTCTCAAACTCAATATACAGGCATTGGTATTTTTAGAGCCTTTTTAACAGGCATTCCGGACACAGTGGAAAACATTTTATTTGTTTTTTAAATATCTACATATCTTAAAAGAACTAAGCAACTGTGTTTTCTGGACTCAGTGACAGCCACTTACCTTTAATATTGCTTCTTTACTGTCTTCTTCATGCAGGCAAAAGACTTTGATGTGGGCTCTGTGCATATGAAGATCATTGGTGGAAGCCCTTTGCTTCAGAAAGCAAAGGGAGGGAAATACGTAGGAAATATGATGACATTTATAGGTAAACAAAATCAGGACTTTGCTTTTGTGTTTGGTTTGGGTTTTTTTTTCCTAATGCCTCAGTCAGTGGCATTTTTGGCTCCTCATGTGCTGTTTTGCATTGCAAAAGACAAGAGAGTTCTTGTTGCTCCACAGCCAGTGTTGATGCTGGGAGGGGCACAGAGAGGCCAGTCTGGGTCACTGTGGTAGGAATTCTGTCATATTTTTTATTCAGGCAACTTGCAGCTGGTATTTGGACATCATCCTTGATAGACACACTGTGCTGAACCCTTCCCTACGAGCCAGTTGAAATGTGCTTTCCCAGGCTGATGTCCTGGGGCTGATGCAGGACTCTGGGGGAAGGTCTACAACCCTCAGGATCAGTGCCAGCTTGTCATTTGCCCATGTGTTATAAAATCATGATAGAAATATGAAAGATTCCAGGCAAAATAAATGCATTTCTAGATTAATTTTTTTTCCAAGCATATGGATTTGTTATAAAGAGGACAGATTTTTTTCTGTTTTATTAAGACACCACCCAAAACCCAGAGCTCCTGTGGTAGAGTTGCAAGCATCCAGCATAGGATGATGGATGGTTTGAGAAGAGGCTGGAGCTGTCCCTCCCACAGACCCAGTATCTTCAACTCCTAAGGTTTTAAAGGATTCCAATCCCTGCTGATGTGCTCATGGGACTGCAGAAAAGGACCTAATTTACTAATCAGTCACATCGAAGAACACAATCTCTGGAGAGAGAAGGGGAAATTTAGCACTGAGAAAGGATAGAGAAAAGAAGAGAAAATGAGTAAAGATCCAGGAGATGCAATCTAAGTGAAAATAAAATAGACATGCTTGTCTTATTGCTAGTGCTTCTTTTATTTCCCATGCTTTACCAATCTCATGTAGTCTTCATAAAAAGCTGGCCACAGTTGCAGTGATGCTTCTAGAAGGTGAGTATATTTATGTCATGAGAAAAAATAACACTCACATTGAAGGATGATTTAAGATTATTCTTCCACACTTCTGTGTGAGATTGGATCTATTGTAACCTTCCTAAACCTTTGTTACCTTTGTAATTTAAACTGACAGGTTAAATGCTAATGCAATTGATAGGGGTGAACAACTGGTCAAGGAACAACCTGATCTGACTGCATAATGCATCAGAGAATTGCAAAAATATGCAGGTCAGATGTAATTTTGACAGAAAATGGCTCTCTGCAAGGGTTTATGTTTCCCTGGATAGTCTTAAAAAAGAGTTGGGCTACAGTAAGTACCACATTGCTTGAAAAAAATACCAAGTTAAACTTAATGGAAAAAATCCAAGTTCTCAATATCCTCAGATTTCATTATCAGTTTTTATTGGAGCTAGGATAATAAGATTATAGAATTAAAAGAAAAGTTATACCCATTTTCTTCAGCTCAGCAATCCTAATGTGCAAAGAAGAAAGCGACACTCATTTCTCACCATAAATACACGGTGAGCATGGGTTGGAAAAACAAGTGGCCTCTGCCCACACACAGCCTGTCACCAAAGCAGACAATTCTTTTACTTCAACAGACACTGGTTTGTGCTGGTTACTTGCAACAGGAGGTAGAAAGGGATTCTCTCATAAATCAGTCCTGAAGTGAATGGGTTTCCTCTTGGCGTGAGTGGTTTCCACACATATGAGTGCTGAGGGAGATCAGGATGGGAACCAAGCACCCCCAGCAGCTGCCCACAGCAGCAGCCTCCCTTTGCCCAGTGTAGTATGTACTCCAGTGAAACTGGGATAGCTGGGAAGAGTGCAGGCAACAAAACCTAGACCATTGTATTCCAGTTTATGGCTTCCTGAGAAGAGACCCATGTTCAACTCGCTCTGAGTAGCTGAGGTGAATCTGAAACAAAGGGCACCCTGGAGGGGAAAGTTGGGGAGCTTCAGTTGTGGCCAACACTCTGGGAATCCCACCTTTATTTCCTTATATTAATATATGTGTTTTCAAAAGGGCAGTGTTTTGGAATATGAATTACTCTCCATTATGGGGCATTCCAGCAAATTGTTTCCTCCAGGCTGAGGATTACCTCAGAAAAACCCCTTCTATCAAGGACATTCTTCTCTGAAACCTTTCTGATCAAGAGGTGAGCTGGGGAATCCAAACTTTGTCAGTAGTGACTTCTGCTGATGTATTTTTGGTATCTTAAGACTTAAAAGGATGTTAATTTGTTTAATTACCTATAAGTCCCTCAGACCGTTGCCACTGTCAATCACTCAGCTCTCCAACAAGAAGCCACAAATAGGTAATGAAGGGGCCAGAACCAAGAGAGATAAAAGTAAATTAATACCTTGAATGTTTAATATTTTCCTTTTTTTTATTTTTACTATATTTTTTTTCTCAGAGGAAATTTCAGGGTTGAATTTGTCCTCTCTCCTGAGCAAGTGTTCACTATATTCTTCATCTATATAAATGTTTCCAAAGGAAAATAGAAATGCAAATTGCCTCAGTGCTTTTAAAACTTTACAAATAATAATTCAGTGAGTACTCTATGAAATGGAACTATCCTTGCTGCTTTAACCTGCATTGTAGGTTAGCATAACATGAAATCAATTATTGTACTAGACATATAAAAGCTGTCAGGTTTAATACTTAACAGCAGTATCTCCCCTGAATGTTTGATTTCCAATCACGTGTGAGAAGCTCCAGAAATACAGAGACATCAGACAGATTCTGGCAAAAAGAAATGTATTTGACTATCAAGAGTTACAGAAGTGAAATCTGGAATGAATAATGCACCCTGTGAACACGACTCCCTTTTTAATCAAACATTTCCTAGGCCCCTAAAGTAAAGCAGAGCACAAACTACAGAACAAATATTGAATTTCTATTCTGCATTGTCATAATTGTGACACCATTTCATTTCTTTATCAGCTTGGTTTTAGCTGGAATATTATTCTCATCTTTTTCCTCGTCTGTCCTTTTTATTTTTATTTTATTTTAATGTTTTTGGTGTGTGTTTCTCTACAGAATCTAAAATAGAAATGCTTTGACTTTCACAGCTCTTCCACTGCCTGCTACTAAACTTTATTTTATACTTATCAAAATGAAAATTATTATTAGCCTTCTGATATGAGCTTTATGCTGTGACCTTGTTATGGCTCAGATTGCAATCTTGCTGTTTGCACTAGGAGGGGTGACCACGGACAGAGAGTCCTTCATGGGAGAGTCCTAAAAATGATGGATTAAACAACCATTAAGGATTGTGGAGTGCTAATATTGTGATAATGGCCACTGTGAAAGGAGCTGGGACAAGTGCCTGCTGTAGGAATTGTGACTCTGACTCCTGCTACAGAGTTCTGGAGGTAAGGGAAAAGCTGGAACTCACTTTGACAGTCATCATAGAGTTACAGAATGGTTGGGGTTGGAAGGGAGCTCTGGAGATGCTGGAGTTCAACCCCCTGCCAGAGCAGGGGCACCCAGGGCAGGACACACAGCAACAGAGCCAGGTGGGGCTGGAAAGTCTCCAGAGGAGACTCCACAGCCTCTCTGGGCAGCCTGGGCCAGGCTCTGGCACCTGCCAGGGAAGAAGTTTCTCCTCATGTTGAGCTGGAACCTTCTCTGCTCCAGTTGATCCCCAGTGTTCCTTGTCCTGTTGCTGGGCACTCCAGAGCAGAGCCTGGCCCCTTCCATTCCACCCCTCAGATATTTACAGACATCCATCAGATCTCCTCTCAGGTTTCTCCAAGACTGAACACCCCAGTCCTCTCTGTAACCCCCAGACACTTCTAACAGCCAGGACAGGTTTCTGAAGCAGATCTTTGATGAGGAAAGACTGAAAAAACTGGGGCTGTTCAGCCTGGAGAAGACTGAGGGGATCTTCTCAATATCTAAAGGGTAGGGACCAGACCTCTTTTCAAAACTATCTGTAGGGTCTGGTTTGAAGCTCTGTCACTTGATGGCTTTAGTGTATAGTTTCTAACCCAAGAAACATTACCTGCCCATGGTCCATAACACTTTGATCCAAAGAGTGATACGAGCAAGGATTGAGATATTTATCTTGGTGCATTTCAAGCCATAAATGATGATCCTAAATGGAATCCTTTTCTGAAATATAAACTCCATGTTTAGCTCTTCTTAGAGAAAAAGAAAAAAGGCAAAAGGAAGAAGATAAAAGAAACCAGGATTTATCCTCAAGATCAACTCTCATTTTCTCTCAGAAATTACACTCTAGACAATAAGTAATCATTATGTGCCAACAGACCTGAGAATCTGATTTTAACTTGCAGGTAACATATTAGGGCTATAACCAAATCTGAGGACTATTATCATAGCAAAATGACTGTAATGCTTCAAGGCTATAATAGTCATCACCTTTTTTATCATTCATATTACCATCAGGCCCAGAAACAATGAATTTCTTTAACGTTATTCTACCATAACCTTTAACTAGATGCATTATTTCAAACATCTGAAATAAGCTTTTACACACCAGACAGCAGAATAATACGTTTGCACCTCACTGCACACTAGTGTTTGCCAAGCCCAGATCAGTGCAACTGCTTCAGTCTGTTCTGTAGATCAGGAAAATAGATCTATTTTTTCAGTCTTGCCATGAAATGACCTTTAAGTGATACATAAGTGGCCACCAGCAGGAAACAGAAGGTTCATAAAAGTGGGAAAATGTTCTTTCAGTTATAGCACCACTATAAAAGTGTCCTGCTTGCCTAGTTTTGGGAGGGCTTTAGCTGGGGAGCTCTGACATATTTTAGGTGGAATGTACAACATAAATATTCTGTGGGTTCATTATAAAACTGTGCTTGCAATAGAACTTCCCAGTGTCCTTCGTGTTCTTTCATGAAATGTTTATTCCTGTTACATCAAGTGGGTGCTAATGCATAATACCAGCACTATACATAGACCATCTTGATAAATAATCATGTGTATGCTCCAGTGATTTTGAGCATAAATGCTCCTATATCTAAGTTACTACAGCCCCAGGCCCTGAATGGATCAAATTTGTAAATACAGCACTATATTTCTTACCTCTGTTGAACTGTATTATGATAGCAGCACTGGCATTTATCTAGACTCTTGATATAAAGGTTTCTTAGCCACACAAGCCATGCCTATTGCATTATGGAATTTTGTAATAAACTGCTTGAAATATTACCAGAGAGAGAGAGAGGATCTTGCAAAACATCAAGGGTGCCCCGAGGCAGAAGGATTCCTACTGAGTAGAGTGTTTTGAATCAGGTCTTTGGAGAATACAACCTCCAAAATACCAAGTTTGAGGAATTTAATTGTGACTTTTTCAATGTCACCGTGTCACTCTGAAAACCAGATGTTTTTATTTAATGAAAGGGCAGAGTTGAAGTTTAACAGATTTGTTGGAAGTTTAACTACTTCAAAGAATCTGAAAATTTCATTTTTATGGTGTAAGGTACAGCTTTCAATTCTACTACAGCCCTTAAAATAACTATAGAATAGCTAACCGAAAATATCCTATGCAAATAGGATTCAAGGGCTTTGGTTCTTCAGCTTGGTGGGACTGGGTTGTGCTTCTTCTGTAGGAAATTTGACCAAGAGATGTTTGCTTTGGACCTTCAGCCTCCACTACCAGTGAAGGCTCCAACTCAGGTCATAGGGAGGAGACCCAAGATATTAGCAATGAATAAAAAAATTGTAGTGCTCCAGAGCTATCAGTCTCCTCTTCTGCAGCAAACAGCTGGTGGGGTATGAAAATGTAATCTTAGCAAATCTAAATTTATTGGGCTATTTCTAAACTGATTAAGGAAAAGGGATTCAGATATACAGGATTCAGGCATAGGATAAGGGACAGTTATTCTTGCACTGAACAAGCAAAAAGTTCTTGGGCTTCTGGTCTAATTTTCTTGTGATTTCTCAGATGACCTTTTACAAGCCACACAGAGTCTGCCCAAGGAAATCACAAAATTATTTCCATTGGCTTCAGTGGATGAGAAATTAAGGTCCTAATTTCCCTTTGAATCAGTTTCCTCATTAGTAAATTACCAACCTCAGAGCTTAATGTTTCCAGTGCTCTTCCAATCTCCTTGAAAGGAAAGTGATATTGGAATGTTAACTGTCCTTATTGCCAACAGTCCCATAGCATACAAATCTAGATTAATATGAGCATTTTGGTGGTGATGACAGCACTGTGAAATCTGCATCCCTGCTCCCTCTACCCCACAAGAACAAGGCAAGAGTCAAAAAGATTAAACACTCTAGCTAAAGGAAAGCTGCTTTCTCAGCAGGTGCCTTGTATTTCCTGCAAGTTTTACTATGGTTTAGGACAGATTTTCATTTGCTGTCATCCCAGCACTCTCCTAAAACACTCATTTCATTCACAAGAGTTAATCAGCAAGTTCACTTCACCCTGATTTGAAATGTCTGCAGCTGAACGTTCACCTTGGTTCAGTACTTAAGGGCTCACAATGTTCAGTGTTATGAACTCCAGGCTCAAGGAGAGGCAAGAGTTGTTCATGCTGCCAGTGGTCATCTTGAAATATAAACACCTGAAAGGACAAAGTGGATTTTTCAGAGTAACCTTCAGTGGAGAAGAAACAAAAGACTGACAGCAAGTTCACTGATGAGCTAAGTCTTTCAAAGAAGGCCAATGCTGAACATTTAAAAAGGCCCAGCAGGAAATCATTAAATCTGAATGATAAAATGGGTTTATTTTAATTTGCTGGCTTGGATATTCATTAACAATGAAGGGACTGGGGAAAATACTCTCTAGCTTGCAGCGTGACAGAGATAATAAGTGTATTAACCTAGTCAGATTTCCCATCAGCAGTTTCCCTTGGATTGGTTTTTAATCACATGCTACTTGCATCACCAAAATGGTAACTTTTTCTCCAGTTGGAGTGCCATGGGCCAGAACTCTGAGAGCATTTCAAACCCTGGAACTGTGAGTTTTGAAGCTAATGTTTCAATATCTCAAAACCTCAGCTCAGGTGTCACCAAAGCCTGGAGTTATTGGCTGCAGATGAGCCCTCTCAGTGCAGGTACCCCCCAGCAGTGACACCTGAAGGACCTAAACTGATAGATATCATGGTCTGGACTTCATGTGAAGCACAGCCCCTTGAGTCTGTCCCTCCTAGAAAGCCATTGATTGCATCACTGACCTGGTAAGTGGCAGACTGATGCTGAGTCCTGTGCTCTTCTTGAGGAGGGCTGAATTCCTGCCTCTCAATGTTGTCCCTGGAATAGGCCACCAGTTACCCATCAGGGACAACTTCACACTGTTTCCTTTGAAGTCATTCAACTTGCATAAATTCAGCTGCTAATTAGTCTGAATGAACTCACTGGAGTAGGAAGCAGATTTTTTCCTTTTCCAGTGTGGGAGTTTTAACCTGTAGTCACCATGGCCACACTCACCTTGGAACACTAGATCTTGTTTTGTGCCTGTCCTCAGGTACACGAGTGAAGATCTAGTTTTAGTATAATCCATTATTTGGAATAAATGTCTATCTCCCTCATGCCCACACTGTTCCTAAATGACCTCATTTTGCCATCACCAATTATATACCCATCTTTAGCTATCTCCCATATGCTCATTCATACCCACCTACCATTCCAAACCAGCCACATAATTCCAGCACACACTTCTTAGCCTTCTCTGCATGTGATTAACCCAGCCTTTGCCTCATGAGTTACATAAAATTCCCCAGTGCCAGATTCAGTGGTATCCTGGGGTAACAGGTGACTGGTTCTATGCATAAATTTCATGTCAAATTACTCCATCCCTTTATTGGTGATAACTGGGATGGTAATTCTCAGGCTGTGACAGATGGTAGAGCTATTTTGGAAGACTTAGGTGGCTAAGAGTTTAGCCAGATAAGAAACAGCTTTAAATATATTAGTGATAGCTAAATAAAAGGTTTTAATTGTGTGGAAGTCAGGATGGGCCTCAAACCTTGCCCAAGGTGCATAAATAGAGCATATAAAGTAGATAGAGATATATAAGTCTAGAAGGATTGAAAGCATGTCTTGCATGCCCATATTACTGGGATTGTGGGTACCCACCAGTCTACATGGCTGGTTTATTTTCTTTTTAGTCAAAACAGATCTCAGGGCACAACCTTGAGACCAGTGGAGCTCAGTGCTCTTCCCAAGAGGAAGAAATGAGTGGATCTCCCCCTGTTCCAATAGCATCATGACACGATATAAATCACAAACATATTTTTCTTGCTATTGGTGTGGTCAGTGATGGAATATTAGTATTTTCAAAAAACGAGCAAGCAGCTTTCTAAAGAAACACACAGAGGAGAACTCTGACCAGTTAACAGAACAAAAGGGGTGGGTACAGACCAAACAGTCTCTTCCATTCCATCACTTGCATTTCTGATTTGACCAATGTGGTACATTAGGACCTTATTTTAGCTCTAAACTGAACTGTGCACACTCACATAGACTGCATACCTTCTATTAAAAGTTTCTTCATAGGTATCTCTGTCCTGCAAACAGTCTTCTGGGCAAGGGGGTGGAGGTGTCTATCCAGGAGCACTTCTTGGAATGAGTCCTCCTGGTTTCACCCCTGTGAGAAGAGAATGTGCCTTTTCAGTAAATTAAAAGAGAAACCTCCATCTCCACAGCAGAGTAGCACCTGCCATCCTTGTTGATTTACTCAACTTATTTTTCATTCCATAATTCTCCTGATCTGTGTTCAAATAATCTCATCCTGCATTTGTTTGATGAAGGTTACCAATCTGGAAAAGCCACCTCCTTCCACCTTCATTATGATGATGGATATTTCTGCTGCTCTATTTACTTGCCTTTAATCTACTCCAAGGCTAACATTTATTTTTAGTCTCATCCATAAGGAATTCAGCAATACCCTCCCCATTATCCTCCACCTAAGTATGGAGAACTTGTGCACAACAATGAATTTTCCTACATTACATCATTTTAACATTCTAACTTCTGATCTGGTGGCTTGGAAATACCACATGGTGTAGTCAGAACAACTTCAACTGATTCCAGTCACCACCTGAGTAACTGGTCACAACAATAACTTCAGATTAGTGCATATGATCATCACCAACTGCTCTGCTTTACTGTTGCCATCCCAACACTGGGATGAACTGGTTCAGTTCCCAATCCCAGGAGCCAGCAGGCACCGTGAGCAGGGCAGAAACATTCCCAAGTTGTTTTCAAAGCCATCAATCCTCCCAAGTGTGTGGTGTTGAATTAAAGCTTGTCCAAACTATTCAACCTGGTCATATTTCTTCCCCATCAGTGTTGTACATGTCATCTGTTGTTTCACCACCTGTTAATCCATCTGTGCTCGAGCTGGGGATTTGATTTATAAAGTTGCTTATATATGATCTTACTTGTTTGCTCCATGCAACCAGTGGAGCTATTTTTTCCATCATTGTTTGTCTTTCCACGCTGCATCCACCTATTAGTTTAAATTCTGAAAGACAGGAAAACATGAAACAGTTTATTCCCACACCTGTCAGTCACATTTGTCTGTGGTTTTATTGTGAGCTATCGAAATCACATTGACACAACAGGACATTGTTCAGGTACATATTTTGATTTACAATTTCTCACCACCCTCATTCACTGCTATCAAAAATGAATTTTAACCATCTATAAACCCGAGGTTTTGTATTCATCATCAGCTAAAGGATTCTCCTGCTGTGGTTAGTCAAGTTAATGCAGACAGAAGCAAAATTACTCATAAGCTGCAATAGTTTTAATAATGTTCTATTTCTTTCAAAATTCTAGGAAATATTAGCCAGATAAATGATGCCTTTTGATTACAGAGCATATTGTCTTCTTGATATATCAGTTTAGGACTATAAGCATTAGCTCAAGTAGGGGGATTTTGTGTGTTTTGGTTGGTTGGTGTTGTGTTTTGGTTATTTTTGGGTTATTTATCTTTTTTTGTCTATTTTAGCTTTGTGCCTGGGTATGCCTGTTCTTCAGTTCTACTCCTATGTTCCAATATGCTGGCAATTTTTTTCTTTTACTGGCTCATTTAACCTATGCAATAAAGATGCTTGTCATGTCATAAAGTAAGTATTTTCCCTAGAAACTCCTACAGAAGTTGGTATCAAACTGGACATTTCTATTGATTTTTGAATTGATATTAGCAGGCCTGTTTCTACTTTCTTTTTAACAATTGACTTTCAGACCTCTGCTTTTCTTGCAAGAAATATTGCTGTAAATTGCAATGACCCAAGGTAATCTTGACCCACTATTTTTCTTCTCTTATCCCCCAGTACTCTACTATTCTAATAGCTTTTCTTATGCTCCTTACAATTAGTTCACAGAAAATTAGAAGAGATAATGGCTAATGAACAACTGCCACTCACTGTCAGTGAAGTGCTACAAATGAAAAGGCACTTTCAGAAGTCAGAGAAGTGAGATAATATTACAGGGACAATGAGCCATTTAGAGTTGAGGAAAAAAAACTATCAGGAAACTCTAATTTTCCTTGCTCAAGACCCTTTGGAAAGCTTGAGAATATTTATCTCTGTGTGATTCTCAGCTCAAACCTGGAATAAAACTTTCCTACCCCTCAATACATGCAGTGAAATGACCTCATCTTTTAGACCAGTGATACAGTTAGAAACAATCCCATAGTCTTTCAAAGGCTTGTCTCAAACACTTTAAAAGATACATGGAATAAATGGTTCCTGTTATTAAACCCATATATTATTAAAATACCAATATTTATACCCTCATCAATGAGTACCTTCATTGATGTTGTGGTCAGTGTGCTGAGAAGGCCAATTTGTTCTTTCTTTCACCAGCACAGAGCTCCAGAGTGTCTACCACATGAGGATAATGATTTCCCATGTGTATGACTGGCCCTTCCAGCCAGATGAACTGAGAAAAAAGAAAATTAAATAAAAACTATTTTTTCAACTACTGTATAATTACTGAACAACAGATATCTATCTCCTTGAAGTGATCAACAGTAATATTTTACAACCTTATTTCTCCAACAGTAGTTTAACTGGTTTTCAAATACATGATTTATACTTATGCATGTGCTGGTTGCCATCTTTTTGCTTTCTGAGTTTACTTATATATAATTTGTGTTCAAACTCACCATTTGGGACTTTGGGCATTTCCAGTGAATACAGAGATGCACTTTTTGCCACTGTTAAGTTGGATGATGATAGATGCTGAGGGCCATATCTTTAAGGCTCAGTAATAAGCATGACCTAAAGGTATTTATCTATATAGATATTATCATAGGGTGGGGTTTTTTACCTCCAGTTCAGAAAAGTCAAAGCTGATAGTTTCTTGATAAGGAAGATTGACAGGAATATCACTTTAGGAAGCAGTATTTCAGGAATATTGGAGAATAATCCCACTTTGGTAGACTGCCTATGCCTCTACAGTACACAGTAAAAATCTTTTATTCTACTTTTCTTTTGGGTCTAAGAAGAGTCACATCAAATTTAAAGTGGTTACTTTCACCCTATGATCTCATACAGGTCAAAATTCTCTAGCAGGGTGTTTCTGTTGCTTGTTTTCCTGACTGAGATTAGTCAAGAACATCCTCAAATGTGGTTTAGAATGCTGCTTGTCTTCATCTAGCAAAAAGATCAATTCTGTTGTGGAAACACAGTGCACAGCATGGGATCACACTAATCAATTTGAGCAGGCCTTGGTAAAACTCTCTATTTGTCTGAAATCCAGCAGCATCAAAGCTAATTAATACTTTACTCAGCTGTAATGAATGTTTTAGTCGTTAATATTTGTGTATAAGCTACTCATAACTCAATAATCCTATCACATTTGCATTATTAATAAGACAGGTATGTGTGCCTTTGAGTTGATTGATCATAAAACCTATTAACCTAGATTTGTAATATGTCTTCAGTTACCTCCAAGGAAGAGCAGCAATCACTGCAGGCACTATAGCAGGTAACAGACTCAGTGGTACAAAGGACTTTTCAGATTCCAGGTGACTGTGACTGAAAAATTATAATGAAAGATGCATTTTAAACCATCTAAGAGCTGACCTAGAAGGTGATAAATGTCTGAAACCAAGGACTGAGTGACCTGGATTATGAGATTCTCCAACTCCTGCATTTCAAACTCCTTCTGAAAATGAAGACAAAAAAAAGCAAACCAAAATAACACACAATAAAGACACCAAAAAAAAAAAAAAAAAAAAGAAAAGCCTAAGCATGGACAAGAGAGAATTTCTCTGCACAAGAGAGAATTTCCCTGATTCCCTTTACTCCACTCCACACATAACAACCTACTGTGTAGAGTCAGCTTATTTATTTAAATGGATTTGTGGCTTGTTTCAGGTGGGATATGAGTAAATAAACCAAGTACTTCTCTAATGCATGTTAGAGAAGAACAATATTTTGCCATTTCCCTCCTACAGGCTTTGTGTTCTACAAAGAGAAATAAAAAAAGTACTTCATCCTCTTCCCCAGCCTTGAAAGCTTTTGCTTATTCATACCTCCTTACAATAGAGGACAGATAATCATTCTGAAAGGGGAAAGCAACATTCAAACACTGTGCAGAGAAAATGCAGTTAGATGAATTCCATGCAAACTCTAATAAAAAAAAAAAAAGAGATATGAGGAAAAAGCAGTTCATTCCTTCAGAGACTCATCTTTTTAATGCACTATTTCCACAGGATCTTCTAATTGCTTCTTGTGGGATTGAAGTGTTTTCTCTCGCAGCCTTGGTGGAGAAATTTGTTATATTTCCTGGTACCTTGTACTTATCTTTTTTTTTTTTAAGGCTTGAAGGATCATTTTCTTTTCCTTTTTTTTTATCCCTGAGCTATTTTCCCCACATCTCACATTTTCTGGTTCACGTTGTTACCATCAGTGAAATTGAAGCTTATAGGATGCTGTGGAGCCAAATCCTCTTTTATTGCCATATTTTCTTATGTGGTGGGACAGCAGGGGAAGCTGCTGGTTAATCAGTTCTGAAGTCCTCCATGTGGGCAGGAAGATGTGCTATTAATTATCCAGTGAGGTGTACCTGCATGATTAACTGGAATTCATTCTCCATTCTGCACTCTATTGCTGCTCTAGTTGCAATATCTTTGTTAGAACTCTGCATAAAGGGAATTAAAGAGGGGGAGAAGACATGCTGTGTAAAACATCAAGCAAAGGACCCAGACATTGGGGCTAAAAAAAGGAGACAAGATGAAGCAGCAATGCCACTGTTCCTGCTTGTACCACCCAGATGTTTCTCATCTTTTCAGGCACAGCTCTTTATTGTCAGCTGCCACAGGACAAGTTGCAAAGTGAAGGTCTAATAAAGTAATTAAGGCAATCTGCCCTGAAACTGAGAAAAATGAGGAAACCAATATGCTTTCACCTCTTCTCACAGAGCTTTGATTTAACTGGTTAAATATGTTCCTCTATTTTGCATAGGGCTGAGCAAATGACTCATCATAAATAATGTATTAACCTAATTTCAGCCTTTTTACTCTGTGAAATGTTCCTGAGTAGATTTTAAAGTATTTCTACTAAAAAAAAAAAAAAAAAAAGTGTTGGTGCTTGAAAGCAAATTACCAGGTATTTTATCTGCACATGATAGTTACATACAAACAGGTAATACTGGAAATGGAAAAAGCCTAATATTACCTCTCCATATACTATTTGAGAAGCATTTAAGAAACAACTTCAAAGAAAATATTTATAGCTACAATTAGTGTCTCAGGAATATTTTGTGCAAGCTGAAGCTCACTCGTCAGGTGCTTGAGGAAAGTCATTGTGAAGGACTAGGGCTGAAATAAAAAGTAATTATTTCTTAATAATGCAGGAAAATTATTGCTGTTCCTTCATCTGTTTTCATTAAGAGTCACAGCTTTCTGGGATGGACAGGATCACCTCAGGTATCCACAGGCTGTATATTTGTATCCAGATATTGAACTGCTCTAAGACAAATTGCCTATGTTTAGCTAAAACGTGTCTCAGGATTACATCAAATCTTTTATTTCCCTTGATGCAATTTTGCTATTTCCCTTGAAGGTCTCTGCACAGAAGGTTCAAACAGCAGGAAAAAAACCAACTACTGAGGTAAAACAGGAAGCTACAAAATGAAAAGTGTGTCCAGATCTCTGCTGGAAAAGAAACTGCATTTCTGGTAAGCAGCAGAGATCAAATAGAGCAGAAAGAGCCTGACTGCCCGTCAGTCTATTAAGGGCAATAAGAGTCAGCAGAGGATCAATATGTTTTGGGTAAGGTCTGGAAAGAGCCCTCTAAATGTGCATAATTACACAGTCCTGAAAGTGTCTAAATAGTTCATAGTAAACACCACGAGTAGCTGAAAACCCATGAGAACAGAGCCCCTGCTCACACAGCCACAAGAAACCCACCAGAGCAACGAGAAAACCCAGCTCAGTGAGGAAAACCAAAGCTCAGAATATGTTCTATCACTCATTCATGCTTCAGATTGTGAGAGCATGAATTAAAGCTTCTGTGTGAATGCTTCAAACCCGGGTTGCTTTGGGCTCATGAGTGGTTTTTGCAGGGTGAGCAGCAGCAGAGATTGATTCCACTTTGTGAGCACGTATGGGAAATTTACATTAATCCTCCTCTGCGTCCCAGCAGCAGAAGCTGAGAAACCTCACATTTCATTTGAGTTTTAGGAGAATATTGTACTGTAAATAAGGGCTTATATTACACTGTAAATAAGGACTAGCTGCCACCCAGGAGGGCTGCATAGTCTGGGAAGATTTGAGCCAAGTAAGTTTTTATTATTGCTCCCTTTCTACACAAGTATCAGCTTTTTCTGCCAGGTTCTCTGTGAAAGTTTGGGGCACCACCAGGCAAAGTTTGGACCCCTCCATGGCATCTGCTTTTAGCATTTGGAGGATCTCAGCACCAGGAGCTCTATGTTTTACAGTTCATGAAGTTCAGAAGATGAAACCCTGTTGCTTTAGGAAGTGTTACTGAAGCTCCCTTCGTGCCAAGGAAAAACCAGATTAAAAAAAAATCTGGCTGTTTCTTTATTATCCTCTTGGCATCAGTTCATGACTCTCAGGAACTCTAAATGAAGCTGGCTGGATGGATGTTTTACAAATGTTTGAGTATCTGGCTGCAGACACTCTGAACACACCAATACAAAAAGCAGCTATTGTTCATTCACTGCAAACAAGCTTTTACTTTGCAATTAATAATCCACAAACAGATTTATTCTCTGAATAGTTAGCAATCCTCCAAACAGCAGTATTTTTGTCAGCCAGGCTAGGATTCCTGTTTTAATGACTGAAGGAACTAATCTATACTATTAAGTTTCCTTCATTTTTACTCTCTTGTGACATTAGAGTGGCATTTGAGAATTATCAATACAGGTCTCTGATGGCTTTAGAGGAAAAAACCCAGAAAATGCAATAAACTGAAAGATCTTTGCCCTCCTCAGGATGGGATCGGGTATACATTCTGCTATAATTCACAGAACACTTATATAACAGTGAATACATTTTTACTGCCTCCTGCAAGATACTCAAACTCTCAACCTATTTATTAAAGATCAATTTTTGTGATATCATTGATCCACTGAACACTGGAACTGTCATCCCTGCTCAGGAGTAGCTGCAGTAGCAGCTGAAATACAATCCTTTCTTCTACAGTTCTCTGTGGATTAAGCCCTTGGTAGACACATAATAGACACTCTCTTTGTGAAGATTATATGCCACTGGCATCAGACAAAAAAAAAAAGAACAATAATAAGGTAATATGTTTGGAAAATGTTGAGGAATTACAGACCAATCATCCTCTGCTCTGCGCCCAGAAAGATACCAGAATAAATAGTCAGACAATCTATTTAAGCACTCAGAAGATAAAAGATGATAAGAAAAGAACCAGCATGAATGTTTTGAGAACAAATCATATCAAGCTAACCTAATGCCTTTCGGTGATAAGGTGGATGGGGAAGAGGGCCAGGGAAGATGTCTGCAGGAGAAGGAGCCATGGTGGGAGACAGCAGGAGTGTCATTAACAAAGAAATGCAGACAGCAAATCAGGAGAAATGAACAGGAACAGCACATTTAAAATGTGAAACTATTCTTCTTCCTTACGAGGAGTAAAGCTGGAGCAGTTTGGACTCAATATTTCTAAAAGATATGGATTAACTAAAGGGAATTCTGAGGAGAAGATGCCAAATAGTCCAAACAGCAGAAAATATGAAGTGTGAGGAAAGTTGTCTGGAGAAGGCTGGTAACAATAATTCCCATGATTAAATTTAGGTTAAAGAGTAGGAAAAAAATAAATGTCTAGCCTAGAGGCTAGGTATGTAGTGGAATAAATAGCAAAGAGGTCTGTGGAATTTCCATCAGTGAAAGGACAGGTTAAGCAGACACCTGCCAGATATGATTTAAGTCTGGGTTATACTATCTTGAAATAAAAATGATGGAGTGGATGACTTCATAAAAACCCTTCTTCCCTTATCCCTGCTTCATTTGACTCCATTTTTAGTTTTGTCCCGACATCCATCTTAAGGTTAGAATTCATTAAAATACTCAAAGCCAATTGAATTCTCTATGATTTCTGTCTTTTGCTACAAACCATTTCAATTGGCAAATTGATGGCTTTGGAGTAGACCGTGGGTACATTAACAGGTTTCAAACACATCTGGCAAAAGCCTCCCTGGCTTTTCTGTTACTCTTTAATCTGATCACCCCCAGCATGAAATGGCCACTGATGCCTTTGCCATCTTACTTCAGCTTCCCAGCATTAGCAATGATTCCTCCACCATGGCTGCAGCCTCTTCAGGAATCCTCTTGTAAAATGTATTTCCTCATTTTCTTTGTTCCAAATGCTGTATCTTCTTCAAACACTCTTTTCATGGTGATTGTAGTTGAACTGCTACTGTTCTTCAAATGTCTTGCTGCACTCAGGCCCTGTTCTACCTAATGTACCATATGGCCTTGAGTTAAATTAAGTCAAAATACATCAACCCCAAAAGTCTTCACAGGCTTGTGTGAGATCTTTTGAAGCTCTGCACAGTTTGCCAACGTACTGCTCACAAAGAATACACTAAAAATGGTGACCACTGGAAATATGTCAGTAGGCTTTGATGAGTGAAATTCCATGAGATAAAGCAGATCCATTTTCCAGTTGTTCCAATTTCCTTTCCAATTTTAAAAGCCATGAACATGTGCTTGTTGAGTGATAGAATCTCTTCTTGCTCCTATGTGCAGCTCATTGCCTGCAGCCAGGCCCATCTTCTTCCACCCTTAGTTCCTAGTACCAACAGTGATCTAAGAAAGAACTTGCTGGAGTTTTTTTTCCAATGTTCCATTATTAATTTATTTTTTTTTAACACCCCAAACTTCAGGGAGAAATTCAAGAGTTGGTTTTAGTTGTAAGACTCAACGTTTCAGAAAAAAAAAGTCAACCTTAGCTAAAGACATTTATCTTAATTTTCTGATCCCAGCTTTTCTTTTTTGAGAGCACTGAAGGCTCAAGTCTGGTCCTACACTGTTGATTCCATGGACTTATCTCCAAGTGTAAATATTTCAGAGTCAGAGCCAAAGGTTTCTTTAAATGGGACCAATAGATATTTGTTATTATTGTTCAGGATGTCCTGTTCTCATGAGATAAATACACCGAGATAACTCTGATATTTCACTTTGCTGAATTCATTTGATGAGATCTTCAGCCTTAGTGGTGCTTTGTTGCTTTTCATGGATTTTGTTTTTTTAAGAGTATTTTTTCACCCAATTGTCCTTCTATAGATTTACAGGACATTTCATACCTAACCCTTTCATAAAAAGTGATTGAAAAGTTCAGCTGAATATGCTTAGTGCATCTTTTATTTGTTTATTTTTTTTACTTGTCATCCTTCACAGATTTACTTCTTTCCATTCCATCTAAAAATATTGTTTTGTTTAAGAAGAAAAAAACCCTATCCTTGTGACAATTTGCATAATATGTTAATGCTGATATGCATCTAGACATCTGGATGGCATTTTAATATCTCATTCTCATTCAAACAACTAGAAACCACACAGATGGTAGAGACAATTTTAAGAGCATTGTTGTAAACAAATAAGGCAGCCAGGAAATCAAACACGCTCTAAGATAGGCTTTAGAGCCTCCACTGCTTTCTGGGGGAGAATATGCATATGACATGTTTTGACTGCAAGAGAGAGCAGCCTTCTACAGTTTGAGAGAAAACTAAGAGGTAAATGCAGAATTTGTAATTGAGACTGGGGATCAGTTTATGGGAAGCTCCTTACCCCACCCAGCACAGCTTGCATCATACTCTGTGCTTGTGAGACTTCAGTTATTTCAGATGCTGCTGGGCATACTATGTGATTTTATTTTTTTTTCCCTCTTCTTTTCAATTAGCAATAGAAATATGAAAAATCCTGCTAGCTTGAGGAAGAAGACATGTACATTCTGTTTTCCTACTTTACATAATAATGTACCTTCTAGTAGTTACTTGCTCCTGTTGTTAAAAATTCAGCCACGTGAAAGTTGCAAAGGACTCAGTAATCCCCTGTGGTCCTCTTTAATCTGCTTCTTGTTTGTACCTCTTTATAGGTAGATAATCTTTCTGAACTGGAGCAACTCCTGCAAGCACTGATGTTTTGGATGCCTGCTCAGTGTGCTTATGTAAGAGCTATACAACAGCCTTTTCTGTAGATGGAGCTGATGTCTCAGCAGATGCTGCAGACTGGTGCATCTCTCTGGATTGCATTGAAATGACTCACTCTTATCTTTATCAAATAACATTATCAACTGATTATTTTTCCCTTCATTAGAGCTGCTCTTGGACCTCTTAGGGGTTATGGCTACAGATCCCACACAATTAATTTCACTGACCTTATAGAAGTTTTCAGGAATTCAGCTGTACACAGCATAGTACATCACACGAGACTCCAGGAACCTCTTCATCCCCTATAAAACAGGTTAAAAGTTACCATTTAAATTCTAGCCTTCACTATTAATTATAAATAAATGAAAATATCCCAAAAGCTATTGGATTTTCTGCTGCAAAGCAAGGTATCCAAGCCACTGCTAGTAACTCAGACAGTGAACACCAATGAGCTATTTGAAAAAAACAGTTACAAATTTGTGCCTGATTCAGACTACTGAAGAACTTGAATTCAAGAGAATGGGATTAGAAGCTCAGGGAAAGCTGGTAGGTAAACATCTCAGAAAATAGTTTATCAAGGGAACTTGTGAAAGGAGCCATTCCTAAAATGTTTCTGGCTTTTTCTCTCACTTCAAAACTATATTTGCATATGGTGAAGGCTAAGGAGGGAATGAAGACAACACACAGACAAAGCTAATGGAAATTTCACACAACAAAGGGTGTTAAGTCATCTCTCAAATGTAGGAATAAAAACAATACAGCAGCATAAAATAACCCAACAGAATAAACTGGATAAACTAACTTGCCTTCACAATTGCAACCTGCTCTGGGGCTGACAGCATTTCCCATTAACCTGTAGGTGATGCCCACTACTGGGGGGTCATCTTCTTCCCCAGAGGTGTTTCTCTCAGGCTCTCTCACATTTCTTCTTTCTTTAAGAACCCCTCTGCAGCAGAGTCTGGCTGCCCTGACCAAGCTGTGAGCCAGGTAGCTGCAGGGGACTGGAACACTCAGTGTGACTGGCATCATGAGTTCTCTGATCAGGCAGGTGAAGTGGAGATGGCAGGAGCTGGAATCGTGGCCAGAATGTCTTCTGCACTCTAATGAAGACTTGCATAAAGTCTATGAAGACTTTATGTCCCATATTCTAAGTTTGCCTGAAAATAAATAAATAAATCCAACTTTAATCCTCAGCATGCTTACTTTGACAAATTTAGTTAGTGTCTGGCAGAAGAGGGAGGATAAAAATAGTCATTTAATTTTTAGTCTGCAAATTGTAAGATTGCAAACAGCATTTGCTCTCAAAGATTATTCTTTGTTCACACAGCTGGATTTTGGTGATGTCTGGTACATGCCTAAAGCAAATCATGATCTAATTGTTCATACTTCAAGCCTGTTGATGATGGAGCAATTGTGGCAACTAGAATGGAGAGAAAAAAACATTCATAACAAATGGTACAAATGCCTCCTTCTGATCAGAGTGCTGGAAAGCAGCAAAATGATTAAATTATGATAGAAATAGTCAGAAAGCAAGAGACAGACAATTCTAAAGCACAGACTGGTTCTTTTTTTTCTTAGGCAGGTGGGGCTGACATTCTCCCACCAGGTTTATCAGGTTGGTAGAGAAGCAGCCAGCTCCAGCAACCTAGTTGAGAGGTCATGATCAAAGCCACAGAGCTTCAGGACATTCCTCCACCTCTCCTCCTCTGCCAACTGCCCTTTCCCCCCCTACCCTGGATTTACAGCAGGCTGCATGAAGTGAAGCAGGGCAGAGAATCCAAACTTATATTTGAAGTCCATCATTTTTCCAAATATCAATCTTCCTGCCTCTCCAAAAACCCCAACAAACAGGCATTTTTATAGGATTGTGAGAGCTTTTGGTGAAAGGTTTTCATAAAATATGTATGAATTCATTGTATATACGCAGTAAAAGAAGAGCAGATATATCACAGGAGATCATATTTTTGTGTCATCTTTGGGTGAGAAAATATAGATCAATCGATTCTAAACTCTTGTTTTGCTGGTACAGAAACAGTACAAAAAGCACTGAGGTAACTGATGTTGACACCACAGGAAGAGTTATTATCTAATGAGTTTTCTCTATTCGGATCTGTAACTTAGACAATTCCAGACAGACAGAAATTCATTTTGTTTCTCACTACCCTTTATCAACTTATGAAGAACAGAAAAGGCATTTCAAGCCAGTCATTTAAACCTTAAAAACATTAAAGCATTTCAGCTGAAAATTTACAGGAACTTTTATCTAAAGAGGGTGGTGTCTTGTTCCTTAAACCTGCTTCCAAAATGAAAAATAAAATGAAAAAAAAACAAACCAATTTTTTTTTTCTTTCCCAAACCATGTAGCTGATCGTTCAGGCTGCATGATTAAATTTGAGGATTGGAAAACAACTGCAAAGAGGGTGTTAGATCAGGTAGCATTGAGCTGCATTATGAGTATAATCCCCACTGTTTCAGGAGGTGGAGAAGAGGAATTAGAATACCTGAAGATGACTTAAACCCCTTCTCACTTTGTGCAGCCCCACTTAGGTAACAGAAGATCAGTTGATAAATTGAGGGATCATCACAGCCCATCTTTTAAAGAAGCTTTTCAAATACCATGAGGAACTTGGAGTCTTTAATTTCTGTGCAGATGCTGTCATTGAAGATACGTACACAGCAGCATTAGATGGAGGTATTGAGATTTCTATCAGTGTTGGGATGGTGATTTCAAAAGCTACATTATTCAAAAAAAAAGAGGCATAATTAAAAGAGAAGGGGCTTCTTTCAAGTTGTTCCAGGCGTTAGCTATTTACCTTAATGAATTATATATATAAAAAAAAAGGTGGGATTGTCTCCTCCATTTGCATGCCTAGAATAGCTCGTTTGGACTTGCTCCAATGCTCTGTGTAATTTTAGACTTAGGACAGCTGCTCACTCTAGTCAAGCTAATAAAATTTCACCAAAAAATACATCACTCAGTGTGCAGAAGTAGATGGAGGCAAAGAAACATCAAAATGCTTGATTTATCTCCCTACCTTGCAGCAAAGCTACCCCTGCTCTCCAAAATACCAGGGTGTACCATGGAAAAGCTCTGAGTGTAACAAAGTGCCAAGAGAAAAATGGAAATAAATGGAGAGACTCTCATTTTTCCTGATGGGATTTAATTGTGCTGGTGACTGTCTCCCTCCAGGATGCCATCCTGAAGCAATTGACATAGAAAATGGTCTGCTGTGCTACACCACAGCTCTGTGTGTCACTCCCAACACCAACGGTGTCCTAAGGATGGGGTTATGTTCTGAGTCAGGTTTGTTTGGGAAACAGATTGCTCCTGCTATTGTGTCTGGGGCATTTCTGGAAGAGTCATCTTTACAATCCTGCCTCTCAGCAGCTGGTCTTCTGCTGGTCTTCAGATACCCACGTATCCTATCTGCCATGCAGCAGCCACCTGCAATACATCCACAGATCAATTTACTGTCTAGTGCTTTGGAGTGATTCTGTGCTTGGTTTGAGATGGAGCTGCCCTAAGCAGCTGGATTTTCAACGACTGCTTCCTAGAGTTCTACTTACAGTAAATTAAGCCATTTCAAAGGTTTTTTCATTTAGATACTGGCAAGGGTTTCTGTACTTAATGTTGTTTTGATTGGGATCTACTCTATAGGACTTCTGCATAGCTCTTAATCCTCCCTGCAAGCAGATGGGGAAGCAGAGGTTTCTAGAACATACCCTAGTTCTGTGAAAAACTAATTGCAGACATCTCAAGTGAGCCAGGGTGATTTTTAAGTCACTCCTTCAATTCAGGCTCAGATCTGATGCAGCCAGACAATTTCACCAGTGCTTCAGTGGGAGCCCTTCCTCAGATACCACTGAACCTGTTTGTGTCTCCCCCAAGATGGGGTTGGGTTTTTTTCCTGGCCCAAAAGACTTCCCTACCAATAGGGTTTCCATATATTATTAGATTTCTTTGCTGGTTCTTTTTACAGAGAAGTAGACCAAGCCTCACACCTCAAGGGACAGAAAAGATAGATGTAGACAAAGCCTTTGAAGCCCAGCAAAAGGAAACCTCATTTTTCTAGTGCTCACTAACTCCTCTTTCTTTTGTGGACCATGTGGCAAGAGACCTCCTGCTTCTTTCTCCTCTAACACCTTGTCTAACACCTTGTCTTATTAAAACTCTCTCCACTCTTGGTCACCATGCAGAACAGGCAGTGTCCTGAAATGCAATCAACTAAGCAAATTCAGCCTTAAAAAGCAGGGAACAGTCCTCAGCAATTTTCTATGCCAGGTGTCTCATCTGTGTGGATGCAACTCCATCTGAATGAAGAAATTCTGTGTCTGGATGTGTGCATTGTGGGTAGTGCTGGGTTAATGGTTGGGGTTGGTGTTCCCAGAATCATTTTGGTTGGAAGAGACCTTTATCATTTTATGTATGTTCAGTACTTGTGATATAACTGGTAGGTTTTAATTTTGTTAGGTGTTTTCTGCTAAGCAAGGTCAGTTTTGCCCTCCTCCTTTGGGAGGTATCTTCATCACATTGATAGCATCTATGAAAATCATTCATAACTTCTTGCATTTTACAGGATCTGAGGTAAATTTCTGGAAAGAAAAGTCTTTTTTTCCCCCAAGCTAACAGGGTAGGACTGCATTAGATCACAGGAAATTTAAATGCATTAGCTGTTAGCCAAAACGAATTTTCATATAAATTAATATTGTTATTGTATTTTAATAAAGCAATAGCATTTATGGAATTATGTAGCCATCAATCACTTGGAGGTGTCTTGGAACAATTATTGACTTCATGCATCATCTGCTTCTTCACTTCAAAATTTGTTGCACTCTCCATAAATACCGTATATCAGCGAGCCATAAAAGACATTTTAAATGCCTTCTAGCCCATCACAGACACTGTTGTTAGAAAAAAGCCCCCTGAGCCAATGACATCCTAATATGTGACTATGTAATTAAAATTTTGACATATGCAAAGAGTTGTAAAATAGATAAAAGAGTATGTATTGTAAATAGAAGTTTAAAGGCTCTGAGCAGATGGTTCGTTTGTGAGAGAGGTACAGGGAGTGCCAAGAAATGACAAACAGATGGCTTAGGTGTGAAGGACAGGCAGGGAAATTTGGAAGAGTTGAGGCTGTAATGGACAACTCTCTGGAATTTTTGCTTGAGCTAAGTGAATGGTGAAGCTTGGGTAGAAGGTTAAACATTTTACATTTCTCTATTTGCATTGAGAGAAATGTGTCAGTGGAAAATGTCCAGCAATAAAACCTGATAATAACAAGCAAGACAAGCCATGCTTGGCTACAGGGATACAAAGTCTGTTCAAACTGCAGATAGCACTTGAGTGATAACACAGGCACTTCCATCCCAGGTCATATGGGTGGGCTGAGTTGACTTCATTCAAACAGAAAAAGCCAGAATTGGAGCAAAACCATATTGCCAATATCTCCAGGTGCCTGAAAACTAGGTTCAGTAATGTACCTAAAATGAACTAACCATCTGCTGCTCCTCTCTTGTCTGCTACCTCTAGTGGTAGCAGGATGCTGAGATAATTCAGTTCAAATTCAGGTGATAACACACCAGAATTACCACCAAAAAGGAATCTCATTTGGACACAAAGATCAGAACAAATGTGTTGGTTTTTTTTCCTGAATGGCAAGTCTTAAATCACAACCAGATTGAAATTATGACCCTGCTAAATCTCTGCTTGAGTTGAATTTTCTGTTACTTTTGGGCACTCTCATATTTGCCAGGCAAGCTTGAAAAATACATAACCAGCTAGAAAACAGAATTTTTGCACACAGATGAACAAGAGATCACTGTTAGCAATCAAAAAAAAAATTCCTAAGAATGAGGAATGCACAGAGATTCTGAGAGTGCTCTTTGTGTGAAAACTTGATCATTGGATTAAAGGAGAGATATTTATGAATTCTTTTGGAGAAGTCACTTAGTTTTGTCAGATATTCATTCTGAAACCAGGAAAACCAAATAAACATCCTCATTATATAGCAATGACCAGTATCCAACTGAGAAAATGCAAACTTATGAGCATCATGAAATGATGCTCTATGTGGCTTTGGGAAAACTTGACTGAAGAGATTTTTCAAAGCTATGGGGGGATATTTCAAGAATTTACTCCAGAGAAAAAAAAAACCAAAATAAAACAAAATCAAGACCTCAAATCCTTGTGGAAATTGTGCACTGCTCACATCACCCACACTGAATCTGTCATCACCACAGCAAGTTAGCCCAGCAGACTGTAATAATGTCTTAATATTTACTGATGGCCAACTATTCAGAAGTGATTAAAGCTACTGTATGTTTTTAAAAATCCATTTTTTCCAGAGCTAAGAGGAAAAAGATAAAAGCCTATCCAGTATGGACTACAAAAAGGCCACCACACTTCTTCTGGTAGTTACAGAGCTGTAACAGTCTTCCAAAATCTCTAAATTTTGGACAGTCTCTAATTGATATTTACTCTTTTATTACAGCAGGCTATTTACATTTGAAATGGAATTTACATTTATAAAAAAATCTAATTTCTGTGAAGCAATTGTTAGTTGGGAGCCTTTTTTAAGGTTTATTTGAATTTTACCTTGCACCTTTTGAACTTGCAAAGAACCCAACACAATCAGTACTTTTGCATTGCACAGTTTCTTGCACAATAGTAATCCAAGTGGAAGTAGTAGCTGTAAAGATACTCTGGTAGTAGAGGAATGCTGGAGTGCTAATAAAAAACCTGCTGCTGCATTTTATAAAGGCTTGGCATTATTTATTACAACTATTTGAAAGACTAGCAGAATATGGGTCCTCCAAGAATCAAAGCAGAGCCTTACTACAGTAGTAAATATTATAGAAAACAACTACCTGTGTTTGTCTTTGAGGAGTTCCCATAAACTGGTTAAAGCTAATTCTGGTTTTTTTCTGCCTTACAAAGATCCAGGAGTTATTCCAAGCCTGACCTATGGAGAAAACTGCTTTGTGAGCTACGTGGACTTTTTAGATATTATCTCTTTTTTTGAACTTCATCTGTGTTTATTTTGCTTATTGAAAAAAATCTCTTTAATCCCTTGGAAACTTCTTTTCCTTAGAAATACTGTTCTTTTTTTCTATGTGCCTCTGCCTAGTTAATGTTCCTGCTTTTCCTAGGGATACCAAACAGCAGTCAGCATCCTCCCAGCTGTCACTCCTCCTTCCCACCAGCTTCTCCCTGGTGTTGCCACTCCAAACATCTCTATTGCTCTGCTCTCCATTCCTAGGGCACTACAGTTTGCTATCACACAGTGTCATTCTCCTCATCCATCCATACTTTTTTTTCCTAGGACCTTGGTAATTTTATCTTCTTTCTGCCTGGAGAGGAGCTGCATATTTGAGCAGAAAGTCTCAGAAAGATGAACTTACTTGACCTCCTCTTTTTTATTATGGGTTTTTTTTTCTAGCTAAGAGTGAGGCTTTTACTTGTGATGGTTTTTTATCTCATTCCTGTATTCTAGGCTATCCTGGTTCTTCTCCTTGATTTCTTTTATCTGTTAGGTATCACACCACACCAGCTGTCCAAAGGAGATGGATTTTAGTAGGGCCATTTGTGCTGTGACAGCTTAGTTCCTGTCAGAAAAGTCTAACAAATTACATCCTTCAAAAGTTTCTAGTAGCCACAACCATTTGCTCTAAAATTCCATGGAGGTTTTTGCTAGAAATATTGTTTTAAATCCTTATGTGATTTTTAGAAATTATTGTGAATGATATGCAAATAAAATATATTTATACATTCTACATGCCAAATAGAAACAATAGAACCATATGATAATTATGTATATAATAAAAGATTACTATTATTTAAAATTACTTGACTAACAAACAGGAACTCTGTTTTGGAATATGCATTTTTCATTAAAGCATAAAAGTTATATTTAACTATAATTGGTCCTCAAAACTTACACAAAAGCTTGCCTTTGCCTAGTGCATATCTGTGCTTCTGGACATCCAAAAATACTTTTAAACAATCCATGTAGCAATACCTAATTTTGGGGTGAAGCACAGAGAAAAGCAGAGAAATTCCTCAAGACAAATATAAGATTATTGGTGCCACATCATAAGACTGAGAATTAAAGAATTAAAGCAAACCCAATCAGAGGTCAATACAGGAATTAGATCTTTTCTCCCTTCCCATTAGTCATTTGTGAGGATATCAATTAGTAAATTTTGTTCTCTTCTCTTCTGTGAGGATAAAAATGTGAAGCTCATTTCAGTGAGGAAGGCTATGCCCTCCTTTACACTGAAGTCAATGATTTCTTCAGATGACTTCTCATTTATAGTACCTCAAGTGAAAGAAGAATTTGACCCATAATTTTTTTACAAGTAGTTATGGGTTTTTGCACATCTTCCTTCTGAAGATTCACTTTATTCAGCCATCAATATTCACACTTTAAAGGCTTATTTCCATCAAGTTCCATCAATGACCTTTAGAAATTGGTCCCTTCAAATAATAAAAAAGACCTCAATTACAACAACATCTGCCTCTATCCAGCACTCTATTTGCCTTAGAGAAAGGATGGAATGATGATTGAGTTAATGGATAGGTCATTTTCATTTTTCACATTTACCATGTAAGTGGCTCCATGAATCACCATTTATCTGGATCCCAATCATGGAAGGCAGCAGCAAAACAACCATTGACTTCCACAGGCTCTTTTCCTGCACACTACAGAGAGGGGAAGTGGAGTATTGGCATTAATCAGCCTTTACAACCCACATGATAATATATTTGTCTTTTCTTAGAGCTGGAAAATAAACATTTCACTCCTGAGGCTCCCGTTCTTCTACCATCTCCATTGGCTACCTCAGCTTTTTCTATCAGCACTCCATTAGGCAGCATCAGGGATAAAACAGAGTGAAATGACAGCAGAAGAGAATCATTTCTCCACCAGCTTATTCTTTTTCACTAGTCCAATGAAAGTATCTAACCAAAGAGACAGAGCCAGTGATGGAGTGAGACATTACAGCATCCCAGTCCATGTTCATGTCATGCTGCAAAGCATTACAGTCCTGCTTGAAGGGACAGAAAATCAGCTCCTTGTTTGGGCTGCTGATGCTGCCCATGGCATGAACCCCCTAAGTGGTGGGTATGTAAAATATATGATATGAAAGGTCACATATAAGAATAATAGAATGTTAGGGGTTGGAAGGGACTTAGGAAGATCATCTAGTCCAACCCCCTTGCCAGAGCAGGGTCACCTAGACCAAGTTACCCAGGAACTATGAGAAATATGAAGAGCTAAAAAACAGAGCAGGGGACTTGGGAAGGAACCCAACTTCAGTTGGGAGAGAAAGCCATGAAGTCAAAAAGGGTGAGGCTCAGTGCTTACCTCTTCCTGGGTCTTCTGGAATGACAGCCTGCAACCACCTGCCTTCTGTACTGGTCCAGTTTCTTCCATATCTTTGCAGTGGTGCCTCAAAGGGATCAATTCTCTGGCCAAACTCAGTTTTGCTGGTCTGTTCATGGGGTTTCCCAGCTGAGAAATTCCCTGTGTGTACACACATTTATATAGGAACAGATATGTAGGTATATGTATGTATATAATATATATATATACATACACAGGTTGAGATTGAAAATACAGATTGAATCAAAATCAGTACATTTTAAAAGGGAAGAGAAGAAGCTTTTAGCAAGTGAAGGTTGAAGGCATTAGGCTGACAGTGAAAAAGAAAATAGGCCACTAGTAATAAGTGAAAAAGCAAATGAAACATCAATATGTACATTACCACTCTGATTTGTTTTCTGACACAGAGAATCACAACATTGTTTTGCTTGGAAGAGACATTTAAGATCATCAAGTCCAAACATTAACTCAGCACTGCCAGGGCACCACTGACCTATGTCCCTCAGCACCACAGTTCCACCAATTTTAAACCACTCCAGGGATGGAGACTCCACCACTGCCCTGAGCAGCCTGTTCTGGGGCTTGACAACCCTTCTGGGGAAGATCTTCTTCCTCATGGCCACCCTAAACCTCCCCTGGTGCAGCTTGAGGCCTTTTCCCCTTGTCCTATTGCTTGTCCCTTGGGAGAAGAGCCTGACCCCACCTGGCTCCAACCTCCTGGAGCTGTCAAGAGCCAGAAGGTCTCTCCTGAGCCTCCTCTGCTCCAGCCTGAACAAGCCCAGGTCCCTCAGCCTCTCCTCACCAGCCTTGTGCTCTAGAACCTTCCCCAGTTCCACTGCCCTTCTCCTGAACATGTATTAAAAATATCAGAGGGAGGAAACAGAAAAACTTTCAGGTTGTTTTTTTTCACAGATGACTCTGAAAGAAACTTTAAAAGACTGAGAGTTCACCTCACCAACTTCACCCAAGTGGGAAGCCAACAAGCACCACTCACAGCTCTCTTTGGAGCAGAAGCACATCATGGTGAGAGGCTGTCTGACCATTCCATTTGTTGACAAAGTTATAAAGATAAAGATCATTAGACTAAGTAGTCAAGATTTACAAGAAAAGGAACAGTAACATGCAAAAAAAGAGATGGAGGTTTTTATTTGAACTGACAAATTACATTTATTATTCAAACACTATAACCATCAACTGGCTTAACACCAGAAGGAGCCTGGAAAGATGAGATAGAAAAAGAACTTAAGCACAAGGATGGAGAGAACAATGTGATAAGCACAAGGGCAATAAAAAAGAGCCCGGAAAGTTGTCCTGTGAAAAAAAACTTCTGTGGCCTCTAAAAGACAAACTGGGCTGAATGTTGTGACTTCAGCATAAGCAGCAGCTGGGCCACAAGACATGAAACAGCAGCATTTTAGTGACAGAAAATGCCAAAGGGAAAAAGCTGGATAGAGTATGTGTGCTGGGTTAGCAACACAAAATCACTTGTGTCACCGAGCAAAGGCAGAGACATGAAAAAAAAATAATGAAGTGTCTCTACAATGAGCCTGCACCATGGGATCAACAGCAGTACCATCCTCCCCACAGAAGCTCCATAATTTTAGCTGCACAGAAATGCATCTTCAGAAAACTGTCCTTTCATCCTGACTTAGCATTTTGAGTCTGCACACACATGCACACAATGGAATAGATGTGCTTTTTTTTTCCTTTCAAACAGCACAAGTCTGCCCTGTGTCCTCTGCTAGCATGGAATGCCAAAATAATTCAGTATCAGGCTGGAATAGATCAGCTGTGAAAAGCAAAGTATCTGGGGATGTGATAACATGCACAAGCAACATTTTAATTCTAGAGACTCTTTCTCTTTAAGCTGCTTTTCCTTATCCTTCAAGGATATGGTGTGTACTCCTCTGAAGATAAATTCTAAACCATGTTTATGAACCTCATGGAAAAGTGGGGACTCCTCTGAGTTATTAAACCATGAAAGGCCCCAACCACTTTCCACGTCAAGGTTAATAATCAAATGATTAAAAGAGTCCAAGTTAGAACTGCAGCAGTAAAAACGTGACGTTATCACACAATTTCTGAGATTCAAGCACAATCCTAGATGGGTTTTTTTGATATGAAAACTGTGTTGAACTGATTAAAAGGTAGCTGCTGGAAAAGGAATCTAAAGCATTGTTCATAATACTATCAAAAGGAAACTGTTTGAATCTTCTTTCTGGTAAGGAAATTCATCTTGCATTTCATTTAAATATATTAACAATCTTCCATCACTTTAATTTACCTGAATTTCTTTAGATTAGGAGTCTCAACATGCTTCCAACATCAAAAGGACCTAATCAAGAACAATGATGCATTTGCATTGCACGATTAACAGCTGCTTTGGTCCTGACAAACTCCATTTGGCTTCTGGGGAGCTGCAACTTCAGGGTTGTTTTCCTCTTTTCAGACACAGCCTCAAGTACACCTAAGAGCTATGACTTACCAAATCTTGTTTCTAGGAGCAGTCTAGAAAAGGATCCCTCATTTTGGGTTAATCTCCACCTGATATTTTCCATCTCCTTCCACGTTTTGTGGAGGATGACCAGTCAGAGAAGTGATTTTTTCAGTCAAGCAATGCTAATTGAACAATAACCACCACTGCTCCATCATGTTAAAATCTAGATTTGGGTATCCTTAACTAGTTTGAAGTTAACAGAATTATTCATCTGCTTACATGTGCATTTGAGCATTTTAGAAGTTTGGTTTTAAAAAGTTAACTAACAGCTGGAGCTGTTATATAAAAAACTTTAATTCATGTTTTCAGTAACTCTTAACCTTCTGAATTTCTGCAGCTGGATTATCCAGACATGACTTTTTAAAGTCTAAGCTCTTCTGGGAAAACTTGGCCAAAAAAAATTGTGGATTATTCTACAACTCTATGTAAATACAGAGTATTTATATATTATATGTTAAATATAAGTTATTTTTTCTAGGCAGTGGAAAATTGCAATTTGCTGTAGAAACATTTGCTATAGAAACACTTTCCTGGAGGAGAAATGTGTTGAAATTCATTCAAGAAATCTTGCTGACAACTTCACTCAATTCTATTGCTGTTTCTATTTTGGGACAGTTTGAGAAGGATTTATCTGGTTTGTGAAAAGCTAAAAGATGGTGCTGTACATGGTAGGATGATACAATGAATTTAGCCTTTGTGTTACCTTTCAGGCTTGTTCACTACAGCAATCTTTCAGTTTTATGATGGGATGCTGTGTATCAAACATCAGTGTACAACACTGCAGATTTCTCACACCTTTAGTTAGCTCTGTGTTGCTCTGAATCATTGCTGTGACATCCAGATGCTCAGTTCTACTGCAGCACAAAACCCCACAGACACGTAGGAAATGATAGGACTTCCAGCCCAACTAAATCATGTGAAAACCATTTATCTAAAACATATATAGCTGGACAAAAAGCAGAGCAAAATTGTTCCTATAGCTGTATCCAGTCACCTGAGTTATGCTTTCATGTCATTGAATGAAAACTAGCCTTTGGTGCACACCAGAATAAGATTAAAATTAATGTAACCAGTATCTCTAACTTGCCAGAGCAAAAAAAAAGACCCATTTGTTAATTAACTGCATCACTCTTAGCGTGTTCCTGCCTAAACAAAATAATCTCCTTTCAGGAAGGCTCAGGAAACAGGAAAGAAATAGCAAAGACAAAACCCATTGCTCAAAAAAGCAACTTCAAACTGCAGTTTGAAGTAGATAATGTGCATGTAGACATGGCAGCATTTGTGTGATAATTTGGTAGAAACAACCTCCTCGAATTAACTTCCCATTCTATTACCTTGCTCGAGTTGAAGAGAGCAATATAATGTTATAAAAGTTACTCCCTGGGTGTATATTGTTGCTTTATAGTAAAATGCCATGATTTATTATTTTTATTTTCCATCATCTGGGTGGGGTTTTTTTTTTCCCCTCTGGAGAAATAGATGATTAGTCTCACTTCAGGCAGTTTCAACCGGAAAGACAGAAACAGCTAAAATGAGCAAGGAAAAAACCCACTCCAGGAGCTATTTTGTTCTCCCTGTAATTTGAAAGAGCTCTTCAGCCACTGTGCTGTTAAATTCCACTGGGTTCTGCTGGAAGAAAGAGAATGCTGCAGGCAAGGCACTGAGGAATTAACTTAGGTTTGTTGGTTTTTTTTTCAGCTGAGTCTCTCCCCTTTTTGGAAAATATTTTTAGATTAAATCCTTGTTGTAGCCTAAAATAAATCTCATACTTGAGATACATAACAGCAAATCTTATTTACTCTGGGTGGTAGTGAGAAGTCTGTTTGTCAGGCATCATATAGAAAACAGATTCTACTTGTATGGTAAAATAAGAGTTGAAGGTGATGCCACTGGAACAAGGGTGTCTGACACACTAGTTAGTGTCTGTGTTGGCCAGCACAGCTCAGGAAGAGATCTCAGGATAAACTGGTTCCAAAGACCTTCTGATCACAATACTCACAGTTTACTCACTAAATGCTCCACCTCCCTGCAGCTGAACATAGATGTACATTCCTGGAGCCTGGGTGGGTAACTTCAGATGGCAACCAAAGCACAGTGAGGGGAGACAACCAGGAGTTGTGTTCCAACAGGGCACTGCTGCCTGGGCTGAATGAAACCACTACTTAGATATTCTTGTTTTGGTTAAGAGGTGCAAATTAACACCATGTCAGATTATTCCACTGGTCAGATGTCATAAGGATACTGTGACCCTGGCAGCAGAGACAGGGCTGCTGAGTAGCTGTTTAAAGTGAAGTGATGGTTTCCTATGACCACAAAAACCCAAAAGAAGGGAAAAGTGAATGGAAAATGTTGCATAGCTTTGCAAATTCCCTAGGAGAGATTAGTGGGGAATCACCTGACTCTTCATGTGATGGGTCTCAGTTGGGTGCCATGGGCTGCAGGAGGAGCTCAGCATGAAGGTACAACATCCCCAACACACATCTGCAGGAGCCTGGAACTGAGTGTCTCAAAGAAAAGTCAGAGATCCAAATGCCAGGACATTTAGTGGCATCCGAGCACCCAGCTGCTCCTCCATAATATGCACTGAACATCCTGTTGTTCCAACCTTGCTTTTGTCTGTGGAAGAAAAACTGATCTAAATTATTTCAATTTCCTCAACAAAGCCCACTCAGGGAATCAAGTGAGAGCTAAACAGAACAAACCCAACTCTCCTCCCCCAAAACCTCCAAATAAGGCAGCTGTAGGGATAAAATCTTTGTGTTATCTATTATACTTCACAATAATTACATTTATTATTGGCTTATTTTAATCATCTTTAGGCACAGTAGAATATTTCCCTTTCAAATTCAACAGAACATAAGAGTTTTAGATTACTCATATTTATGAAAGGAATAACATGATGTGATGTGCCAGTGGGAGACAGGATATGCCAGCCCAGGAGATCTTTCCCCACTTCTATTTCTCCTTCAGTGTTCCTGTGTTCCTACTTAGGAAGCTGGAATAATAAAAGTGGTACTCATAACATGTAATATATTTTTTTCCAGATTACTGTAGTAGTGCCAAAAAGATAACCAATGAATAATCATAATAAAATATATGTAAAGGGGATCACAAATCTCACTGATGCAGAACAGGAAGAATTTATTTTGAAAGTGTTGCTAATGACTTTTTGCCTGCCCCTCTGAAAATTACTTGGAGCTTAGCACTATCCCTTGGAAATCCAATTCATAAATTCACAAGCAGCATGAAATTCCAGCAGGAAATAAACCTCTTTTATTCAAATGTAATACAGCACGTTAATGCTGTTTCTTAGCACGTAAACTGCAGTAAACACCCGACTGAAACCCAAACAAGGGGAGATGCTCTGAGGAGTGGCTTTGAAAAGTTCCTGGGTCAAAAGGCAAAGCTCAGGAGAGATGCCAAAGAAAAGGGATCAAGATATTCCGTGGCTAATGCAATCACAGTGGAAGAGGCAGTGCTGAGAGCAGAGCAGCTCTTCCAAAGAGCATTCCTTCCCAAGGAGCACAGGGAGCTGCTGCTCTGGGGAGCTGGAGGGATGGGCACGATGCTTCCCAACCCTGCTGCTTCCCAACCCTGCTGCCAGAAGCAGTGATCCACGGAGAGCAGGTGCTGAGCCTGGTGCTTTGGCAACAGCACCGTGTCATTTAGCAGCTGCCCACCAGTGAGGATTTGTCAGGAGAGCTATCTCAGAAGCATTTCTCCAAGTGGCTGCTTCTCTGCTCTCATTTACCTCTGAGTGCTCCTCTTAAGCACACTCAGCTGATCTGATCTGCTCTGCCTGTAGGGCGAGAGAAAGTTGATGAGTTTCTAAATATTGCCATGAAACACATCCTGGTTTGGAACAGGACTTTGGAAAGGACTGGAAGTCTCCTTTTATCACCTTCTCCATAGCTCTGCTGAGTACCTTTAGCTCAGTGCAGATGGAAAAGGCTTCTCATACCACCCAGCACTGCCAGGGAGTATTTGGCTGCCCCATATCAAGAGCTGATTGTTCCCTTTTCATCTTCTCTTTTTTAAGAGAAATAACCAATATTCTTAGAAAATTATGATGTGATAGAGGTTTTCTGAGACAGAAAAAAAACCCAGGAGGCTCAAAACTGATGGATATGATGGACAGTGAGGGTGTCCAGGCCCTGGAAGCTCCTGTCCTGCATCCCAAGAGGGATGTGCCAGCTCAGGGACTCTGCTGAGCACTCGTGTGAAACCACCAGT